>NW_026501960.1:0-63665 GCF_026875155.1 Cherax quadricarinatus | reverse complement strand
AAAACGAATTATATTGATACCATATGCAAGTGGTAATAAAACCCTTTTCTGCACAGTGGAAATATTGATCCCATTGCCAGGGGAAAAATTTTGTTTTCCATTTAAAATTTGCCATCGGGGTAAAAAATTGTACCTCCCACGTGGAATATTGATACCATCTGCCATGGGAATATAAAACCATCTGCACAGGGGTTAATATTGATCCCAAACGAACAGTTTTTAAATTGATACCAACTGCACAGGGGTAATATTGATACCTCTGCCAGTGGTAATATTGATCCATATGAACGGGGGAATATTGTACCATACTGCACGGGGGAATATTGTTACCAAAATGCACAGGGAAATTTGATACCAATGCACATGGTAATTTTTGATACTTTTCCCCCCCCCCCCCCCCCCCCCCCCCCCGGGGGGGGGGGGGGGGGGGGGGAACCATGTTAAAGAAAACCATTTTTAAATGGAAATTGGAACAATGAATTTTTAAATATTTTTTTCTGAATGAATTTATTGTTTTCCATATAAAGGGGTTTAAGATCCAATCCAACGGGAATATTATCCAACGGGGGGTTTTTCCAAATGCACTTTTAAATAAAATTATGCAATTTTTTTAAACCAAAAGAAAAAAAAAAAAAAAAAGGGTAAATTGAAACCAAATCCCTCCATTGGTTAAATATCCCTTTTCCCACGGGGTTAAATTTTTGGATACCATATCACATTTTAATTGGTAATATCCAGTGGTTATTGTTACCAATCACGGGTAATTTTAAAAATGCCATGTAAAGATCCACTCCTTTGGGGTTTTGAACCCTGACTGGTAAAGACCCGACGTTAAATTTGTTACAAAAAGCAAGGGGTAAAGATGTTTGACCCTTAAATTAAAATCGCAGTGGGAATTTATAACAAGAAGTGGAAAATACAATGAAAGGGTTAATTTAACATATGAATTAATATTTTCCCAAGAAGTGGTTAAAAATTTCAAAAATCCATTAATATTTTTAAAGCCCTTGGGGTTTAAATTGAACAACGGCCCCAAAGGGTAAATTGTACATTTTTGAAGTGGTTTGATCCCAAATCACAGGAATATTAAAACCCATATGCAAGGGGTTTTGGGTATCTCAAGGGAAAATTGTAAAAAATCCACAGGGAAATTAAAAACCCAAATAACTTGCTTTAAAAACCTGGAATTTATACCATATGAAAGGTAATAAAAATTCTGAAGTTTTTGATCTGGCCATGTAGTAAAAAGGGGGCCCGGGGGGAATTCCCCGGGGTTATAAGGGGTTTCTAACCCCGGGGAAAAAAATTGAAAAATCCCCCCCAAACTTGGTAATATGTTTTCCTCAAAGGTAAACAGGAAAAACCCCAAAATTAGGGTTTTATGTTAAAAAAAGAATTTGTTTTAAAAAATTTTTTGGGGTTTTTTGGGGGGAAAAAAAGAAATTTTTTTAAAAAATTTAAAATTGGTTTTTTAGGAAAAAAAAAATTTTTTGGGTTATTTTTGGTTTTTAAATTGTTTAAAAGGGGGAAAAAAAATTTAAAAAAGGGGGAAGGGGATAGTGGGGTTTTTTTTTAAAAATTTAAAAAAAAATTTAAATTTGGGAAAAGAGGGGGGAAAAATTTTTAAAATTGGGGGATTTCCCAAAAAAAGGGGGATCCAGGGGAAAGGGAATAAAAAGCCAAAACATCAAACAAAAAATACGTAACCCCCCCCAAAAGGGGAAAAACCCGTGACATTTGATTTATTCGGGAAAAGGGAAACGAAAAACAGATAAATAACTTAACCCTAGAAAATCCCTGGAAAAAAAAAAATTTTTTTTTTCCCCTTCCTGTAACTTTTTCACCCTGAAATGTGTACCTCTTCATAAAGGGATAAGACAGTGCTAATTAACTTAAAATTCCAGGCATACATCTAAAGGGACAAAGAAGATACAAAACAATCCAGGCCATGGGAAAACTGGGTAGCCAACAAGCCACTCAATGAGAGAGATGGTTTTTATAAGTGCCAGAAGGAAAAAAAACTGCAGTGAAATGGCAGAAATCGTACACCAAATCACAGTCATTCCTGAGTGGGAACCACAGTCAGATGGCCTCCACTCCAAACCAACAGATAAAGACACTAATTCAGGAAAAAAAATCACCCCCCCAGTACACAATACCCCAGTCCGATACGATTCTCTTTGCAAAAATAGCAGGGTCTAAAGCCAGCTAAAACAACAAAATACATTTCATCCGTGACTGCTTGCAGAGGAAAAGGCAATGTTCGCGGCTTTCACTGAGGACCCACATAAAGGATCATTGGACAACGAAGTATGGATCCAGGTTACAACCTATACGATGTGACAGAGTGAACAGCAAAAGGGGGGGGTTGGCCTGTAACATTGCAGAGTCACTTGTTGCACAGAACTGCTTTGAATGCCTAAAATGACGTAGTGGAAGTTTTAGCAGTAAAGGTCGAGAACCACAACCTAGTCTTGTGGTTAGTCTCACCAGCCCTCCGGATGTCAACATCCCAGCAATTCCAGGAACAGCTGTTAAAATTGACCACTGTCTGGAAAATCTTCCAGCTCCTGCACCCAACATCTTGCTTCCTGTGGGGATTTACAACTTAAGCACCTAAAATGGAGGAATATAGCAAATAAAAATGTTGCAGTAATAACACCAGGAGTGCAGCTCTGATGACAAACTCACACTCACACGAGCTTTTAAATCTCTGCACAAAATTCAATTTAAAAACCCAGCATTAATAGAGCCTACAAACAGGAGAATAACACTAGACCTCATTCTTCCTAACAATTGATGATCTGATAAGTAAATGTCACCATATCAAAAACAATAAACTCAGATCACAACATAATTGAGGTTCAGACATGTATGCATGGAGCCCCAACCGACAAAATGAGACT
The DNA here is from genome assembly GCF_026875155.1 of Cherax quadricarinatus. Lineage (NCBI taxonomy): Eukaryota > Metazoa > Arthropoda > Malacostraca > Decapoda > Parastacidae > Cherax > Cherax quadricarinatus. The sequence continues at coordinate 60,759 of NW_026501960.1, read as the reverse complement.
AGTCACGAGGGAGTCATCACCAAATTCAAACTTCAATAACAAAACCATAAAGAGGGACCAAGTACACCAAGTCCTAACCGATATAAGCTGGGAAGATATACTAAGGCAACACAACCCAAACTTAAGCCTAGAACAGATAACTCGGTGGCACTCGATGTAATGCTACAAGGCATATTCCTCTAAGAAAAAAGGAGGAGTAGATGGTAAAATAGAAAGAGACAGGCGCTCCCTTTACAGGCGACGAAAAGAATAACAAGAGCGGCAAAAGAGGTCAATATATCTGAAATGCGCAGGGAGACGACTGGTCAGGAGAAATAGCACAGCATCGAACTTAACTAAAAGAAATCCTTTAGGAGTCAGGAAATCGCGGAAGAACTAAAAGCCATAAATGAAAACGAAAGAAAACCCAAAGTATTTCCTTCTCCTATGCCAAATCAAAAATCGAGAACAAGAAACGTCCAGTATTGGGCCCCTACTTAAACAAGATGGGTCCTACACAGTAGGACAGCAAGGAAATGAGTTGAGCTACTCAAGTCCAATATGACTCAGTTTTTTAGCAGAGCCGCTAACCAGAACTGAGAGTCGAGACCAAAATGAATTTTTATGAGAGAGCCACAAAATTGACTAACACAAGTCTATCCGATGTTATCCTGGACGCCAAATGACTTCAACAGGCAAAATGACATGACCATGCACTCGCCCCAGGGCCAGACTCATGGAACTCTGTGTTTCATCAAGAACTGCAAGAAGCCCCCTATCACGAGCCTTTTCCATCCTATGGAGAAGGGATCATGGACACGGGGGTCGCCCTCAGTCAGTTTACTAAAACCAACAGACAAAGCCCCACTCCACAAAGGGGCAGTAAAAGCAACAGCAAAGAACTACATACCAATAGCACTAACATCCCCAAATCATAAAAAATCTTTGAAAGGGTCCTAAGAACAAGATCACCACCCATCTAAAACCCTTCAGTTACACAACCCAGCAACATGGGTTTAGAACAGGTCGCTCCTTCTGTCTCAACTACTGGATCACTACGACAAGGTCCTAACTGCACTAGAAGACAAAAGAATGCAGATGTAATATATACAGACTTTGCAAAAGCCTTCGACAAGTGTTGACCATTGGCGTAATAGCGCACAAAATGCGCGCTAAGGAATAACATGAAAAGCGGTCGATGGATCTAAATTTTCCTCACTAACCAGAACACAGAGAGTAGTCGACAACAGAGTAAAGTCCGAGGCAGCTACGGTGAAAAGCCTGTCCCACAAGGCATACAGTACTAGCTCCCATCTGCTTGTTCCTCATCCTCTATCCGACATAGACAAGGATGTCTGCCACAGCCACCGTACCCTCATTTGCAGATACACCCGAATCTGCATGACAGTGTCTTCCATGCAGACACTGAAAGGCTCCAGGCGACATCAAACCACATCCTTCAGTTGGGCTCAGAAAACAATATGAAGTTCAACGATGAGAATTTTCAAATTACTCAGATATGGTAAAACATGAGGAAATTAAATCTTCATCAAGTAAAAAACAAATCTGGCCACAAAAATAGAGCGAAACAAACAACGACCAAAACTAGGAGTGATTATTCGGAGATCTCACCTTCAAGACCATAACATTGTATCAATCGCATCTGCTAGAAAAATGACAGGATGGATAAGATAAACCCTTCAAAACTAGGGAGGGCAAGCCCAAGATGACACTCTTCAGGTCACTTGATCTATCTAGGCTTGGAATATTGCTGCACTCAACAGCACCTTCAAGGCAGGTGAAATTGGCCCGACCTAGAAAATGTACAGAGAACTTTCACGGCGCGCCATAACGGAGATAAAACCACCTCAATTACTGGGAGCGCATGAAGGTTTCTAAACCTGTACTCCCTGGAACGCAGGAGGGAGAGATACATGAATATATACACCTGGAAAATCCTAGAGGGACTAGTACCAAACTAGCAACACGAAAATCACTCACGTACGAAAGCAAAAAGACTTGGCAGACCGTGCACCATCCCCCCAAATGAAAAGCAGGGGGTGTCACTAGCACGTTAAGAGACATAACAATAAGTGTCAGGGGGCCCGAGACCTGTTCAACTGCCACCCAGCACACATAAGGGGAATACAAAGACTCCTGGCAGTCTTCAAGCTGCACTGGACAAGCATCTAAAGTCATTCCTGATCAGCCGGCGGTGGCTCGTACGTTGGTTTGCGTGCACCAGCAGCAACAGCCTGGTTGATCAGGGCGCTGATTCCACCAGGAGGCCTGGTCCAAGACCGGGCCGCGGGGCGTTGACCCCCGAAACTCTCTCCAAGTAAACTCCAGGAAACAATATTTGAGACAGGGGACACCCTGTACTCAAAACCCCTCTCCATCCTTACAGGCCTTCCCCAACCTAACCATTAATTTGTACTCCGCACCATTGCAGACGAATACAATTGTATCTAACCAACCTCAACCACTCCCATGCAAAAACGAGATGCAACAAAACTACCCAGAAAAGTTTCTATCTACCCAGTCGTATGCATTTTCCCAATCAATGCCCAGAAGCCCACCCCTCCTGGCAACCCTCCAAAAAATCCCTAATGCAAGCCATGCATCTCTCATGCTTCCTGCCCAGGAATACCCATCTGCCCCTTATAAAAACCCCACCTAACACCTATCTTCATCCTATTGCCCAATATCTTCGCAAAATCTTGTAGTCGCATCACATTTAGCGAAATAGCCTGTACTCACTCAATACTCTACAATTCCCTCTTGCTTTTTGCGTACTAAGACGACTACATACAACTCCGTTCTCTGAGTTTGTCCTAACTTTCCCTCCCGTCGCTACAATTCATGACCCTCACCAGACAGTTACTTAATGTGCTCCCCAATGAATTCTATAAAAACATTTGAAAAATCCCCCATCTACCCCCGGCAGCCTTGGTTGCCAGTACTCATATGTGAACACCAAGCTCTCAACTCTTCCCCCATGCTAATCTACCTCCCATCCCATGACCTCCTCGTCCAGACCCTAAACCCTCACCCCCCACACCTCAATAGCTATCGCCCTCCTCGCCCCTTCCCCCACTTCTTTGGTACCAGAAATCAGCATAATTGCTCCATGCCTTCTGTAGTATTCAGTACCTGTCCCTTGTGATAACCACCCATATCTCACTTACCTCCAAGTTTAAAATAGTCGAATCCCCTCTGCCTAACCCTAAAACTTCGCAAAACACTTCCCAAGGTTTATCACCCCACAGTACAAGTCCCCCCCCCCTCCTTTCCCGCCCATACACGTACTGCATCAAATCCTACATTATGTAACTCAGCCAATACCTGTCCTTGAGTTGCACCATGTGTCCCACTGACTGCCGCCCCCTCCGTCCTCATTAACCCCTATTTAGCTGATATTCAAATATTTTGGCAACCCATACCTCCACCCTGCCTCTCCCTTTCCTTCCTCTTATAGAAACCTACTATCCCTCGGCTTAGCGTGCCTTTCCCACCATTCAAAGACACACGACTCTACCTCTCTAGAATCCCAAACATGTTTGCCACCAGTCCCCAAAAGCCATACTCACCTCCTCACTCCTCACGAGTTCTGCATTTAATTTCAAAACCCGATTGTATCCTAACCATACCTTCCCAATCAAGAACTCTATAACTGCCCTATTGATCAGAAAACCCACATCAAAAGTCCTGACTCCCCACACACGTACAGCTTCCGTTGCATAGATCATATCTATCTTGCAGCATAATCCGTCGGACAAACGATACTCAACCTGCCCACCCCCCCTCCCCCACAACATCCAAACCCCCACGTCTCCAAACACATTAACGTAAACAACCCAACAAACACCCCGGCCCCCCCGGTTTCACATCCCCCCCAATAACACAATTCCAATCTCCCCCTATTACAGTGACTAAAGGTTAAACCCCTTAAATAGTACATCAAATATTCTCTTCACAAAGTTCCTCCTTAACCGTGCCTTACCATCTGCCGGCATATACACTCCTATAAAACAAATCCCTCGTAGCACCCCACTCCCCCCCTCCACCCTCACGACCTCCCCCCCTCCTCCCACCCAAAATACGCAATGGACCCTGGTTCCTTACAGCCACAGCAACCCCCCTTTCATCCTCAACGAGCCACTCACAACAACTTATATCCCTTTCAAAGACCGCAACTCACAACCAAACTTATAATTGTGCTCCTGATGAAAACATATATCTACATTAAATCTCTTAAAAACCATCCACCATACTCTTTTAAACCTGGCTCATCAGGCCATAACATTGATTCTTACCACCTTGAATTTTTTTTTTTAATTTTATTTAAAACAGTGCGATACAAATAGCAGAAAATATATTAAAAGATACACGACAAAAGCTTACTGCACAGAATTCACTTAAAACCCGAAACCTAATATTGATACCATACCTGCACATTGGTAATATTGATACCATACTGCACAGTTGGTAATATGTGATACCATACTGCACAGTGGTAATATTGATACCATTACTGCACAGTGGTAATATTGATAGCCATACTGAAAACAATGGTAATATTGATACCATACTGCAACAGTTGGTAATTTTGAATACCATACTGCCAGTGGTAATATTGATACCATACTGGCACAGTGGTAATATTGATACCATACTGCAGCACATTGGTAATATTGATACCCATACGCACAGTGGTAATATTGATACCATACTGCACAGTTGGTAATATTGATACCATACTGCACAGTGGTCATATTGGAAATACCATACTGCACAGTGGTAAACATTGATACCATACTGCACAGGGTAATATTGATACCATACGCACAGTGTAATACACACTCACACACAACACAACTGTAATATTACAATGGTAAAATACACTCTCACACACAACACACACTGTATATTACAATGGTAAATACACACTCACACACAACACACGTTATTACAATGTAAAACACTCTCACACACACTACACTGTATATTACAATGGTAATACACTCTCAACACACAACACACCGTATATTACAATGGTAATTACACTCTCACAACACTAACACACCGTATATTACTATGGTAATACACTCCTCACACACAACACACTGTATATTACAATGGTAAAACACACTCTCACAACACAACACACCGTATAATTACAGTAATATACACACTCACACTCAACACTATACATACAGTGATATTGTTTTATTTGTTAAAGAACATCTCTAAGACAAGGTTACTTATACAAAACATCAACACGTGAAAATATAAAGATTGTACTATAAAACAAGAGATATAAAAAAAAAACTAAACACGAACCCTGCACAATGACACACATACACAAGCACCACATAGGTGAGGTTTCTGCCTGTCAACACACACGTATGCGAGACTAAATCTAAGATCTTCAGGTGCTTAACAGAGCTCCACATACCAAACATTAATTTAGGCGATATCACGAGATCTTAACATATACATAGGTATTTAGGATACAAAGAAGGAAACGGGATAATACTAAAAGTCACAATAAAAACATCCAATATAACAAAACAAAACTACGATGTGAAATTTTACATCTCAGCGGAACTAAGAAAAAAATGATGCAAGTAGTTACATGTAATATAATATTACTGAAAAGCACACTGCAACACAGCATAAAATATAACATAAAATAAGAACCAGTAGCTTATGCTAGGAAACAATTTTTTTTTTTTTTTTTTTTTTTAACAATTACAATTGAATCAAAATCATTAAAGACACCTATAACATATTTGAGTCATTGAAAATTTTCATTATAAAGTCCTTGAAATGATTTATGCATGATAAATGATAATATGCAATCGTAGTGCAACACATTTCTAAATGATAACTGTGTAGTTCCTGAAACCCTCGGGGCAATAACCATATTGCCCATAGATATTAAAACTCAATTATACATCCTTATAAACAGCACTCCATGCTCACACCCATGTCTAGGAAAATAGCCCGTCGTATCCCCTTACCCACTTTGCAAATCCCATAAATCCCTTAATGTGAAATTTCTATAACCCTCACTAAAATCTCTCTCCCATCTCCCTCCATACACCCCTTTATTCCTACACTGTGTCCTATAAAAAGTTGCTGCCAACGCATTAATTCTTGCACGCACGTCCGCCTCCCTCATAGCCCACATCATATATATATAATCCGTAATCATATACCCAATCGCATTCTCAACCCTTTTATTCACCCCAGTTATATCTAAACTTAAAACCCTCAAGACCTGCAAACCCCCTCCCCCCACTAACCTTAAAACCTTACCCATCCAAACCCTTATAAGTTCAATACAATCGCAAAAATACACCGTATGATAAATAGTCGCCAATCCTCTACAATCCTTGCATTCCCCATCCTCTCGTATTCTCTTATAGAATAAAACCATTCCTGACGGCAATATTCCATGTAAAAATCTATACATAACTTCTCTGACTTTAGGTTTTAAACGCAATTTGTTTAAACGCCCCCAAATATTACGCCAATCATACATCGGATAAACTCCTTCTACCGCCGCTACCAAAGCCTTACCATCTGCCCTATCAAGATTTCTCAATTTAATATGTAAAGGATCCCTCACGTTTATAAATACCCGTAACATTTTTTTTATATATTTTATTTAAAACATTACAATACAAGGTGGAAATTATATTAAAAGGTACACAAAATGAGTTAAATCACAAATTCCCAATTCACCCTTACAAAAATTATTACAACAGACGAAGTGTTGTGACACCCTAATACCACACACCATATACACCCAGTTATACCAGAGTTATATACCTGTGAAGGCTGAAACTTTTGACACAATTTCACCCTCCCCCCTCTCGCAAAATATAACCATCACCAACCTGACTGCATCTTAACTTAACATTAAAGGATACATAGGAATTACACTATCATGAGTGATACAGTAACATAGACACAAAAATATTAATAACAATTAATGGGATACATGTCATTACTTAACACAATGACACCTCAACCTGGTGAAAGAAAACCCCAAAAGCTTAATTTTCTAAGAAGGTTGCAATATTGAATGTCAACTCCCAAAGGCAACTTATGTGCAGTCTTAGCATGTAAACCCTATTCATGCAACATAGTATATAAATAAGACTGTATATTATGAAAAACATCACAGAATACAAAGGTATAAAGTATAAACCCCAGCCATGTAGCGGCTACACACAAAAAATTCCACGTACTTCCCTAACATAGACAAAACAAAACAAAATTTTTGTGACAACTGCACCTAAACACAACTCACATCATATGACTTAAGACTGCTATGTACATAGATAACAACATAATAATATGACTTAAAACTGTGTGTGTGTGAGGGTGTGTGTGTGTGTGTGTGTGTGTGTGCGTGCGTGTGTGTGGGTGTGTGTGAGGGTGTGTGTGCGGGTGTGTGTGAGGGTGTAGTGTGTGTGTGTGAGTGGTGTGTGTGTGTGTGCGTGGTGGGTGTGTGTGTGCGTTGTGGAGTTGTGTGTGCGTGTGTGGGTGTGTGTGTGTGTGTGTGTGTGTGTGTGTGTGCGTGCGTGTGTGTGGGTGTGTGTGAGGGTGTGTGTGTGGGTGTGTGTGAGGGTGTGTGTGTGTGTGTGTTCGTGTGTGTGTGTGTGTGTGTGGTGTGCGTCCTGTGTGTAATGCATATATTTGTACGCTCGTGTGCACATGTCCGTGCGTGCGCCCTCGTGTGTGATATGTGCGCGCGCGCACTAGTGTGGGTGTATGATCCACTATAATATTTGTATTTATAACTCATTACAATTGTGAACCAGTGTGACGTATCAGTGGTTCAATACTTTGTAAATTTGTTCATGACTGTAACCATGTATGGAGTGAAGCTGATTCATTAACCTCTGTAACTTTGCCATGATTAGTGACCAATCTACCTGAGTTCATTACCTTTGTAACTAGTTCAGACTGTCATAACTTTGGGTCCAGTCACTGGACCCATTATGTACCTTTTGTAATCTTTTGACTACCGCCCACAGGATGGGTATGGGGTGCATAAAGATATTAAACATAAAGTGTGTGTGTGTGTGTGGTGTGTGTGTGAGTGTGTGTAGTGTGTAGTGTGTGTGTTGTGGTGTGAGGTGTTGTGTGTGGGTGTGTGTGTGTTGTGTGTGTGTAGTGTGTGTGGTGTGTGTGACTCAACAATCAATATTTCACCAATAAACTCATTACAGTTGTGACCGGGTGTTGGAAGTGTGAATTGCTCATTACTCTATAATTTGTTCATGATTGTAGCCAAAGTATAAACTAAGTAACCATTCTACAGAATCATTACCCTTTGTAACTTGTGAGCTCATTGCCTTTGTAAACCTAGTTCAGCTATCAAAACTTTGGGGGCCCAGTCCCTGGACCCATTACGTACCTCTGTAATCTGTAAATACCTTTGTAACTTGTCATGATTGTGACCAGACTTACCTGGAGTTCATTACCTTTGTAAATTGTGAGTTCATTACCTTTGTAAATTGTGAGTTCATTACCTTTGTAAATTGTGAGTTCATTGCCTCTGTAACTTGCTCAGCTATCAAAACTTTGGAGTCCAGTCCCTGGACCAATTATGTACCTCTGTAATCTTTTGACTACCGCCCACAGGATGGGTATGGGGTGCATAATAAACATATTAAACTAAAACTTAAAACTGCTGTGTACATAGATAACAACATAATAATATGACTTAAGACTGCTGTGTACATAGATAACAACATAATAATATGACTTAAAACTGCTGTGTACATAGATAACAACATAATAATATGACTTAAGACTGCTGTGTACATAGATAACAACATAATAATATGACTTAAAACTGCTGTGTACATAGATAACAACATAATAATATGACTTAAGACTGCTATGTACATAGATAACAACATAATAATATGACTTAAAACTGCTGTTACATAGATAACAACATAATAATATGACTTAAACTGCTATGTACATAATAACAACATAAAATATGATTTAAAACTGCTGTGTACTTAGATAACAACATAAAATATGACTAAGACTGCTGTGTACATAGATAACAACATAAATAATAGACTTAAGACTGCTATTACATAGATAACAACAAATAATATGACTTAAACTGCTATTAACATAGATAACAACATAAAGATAAATCAAATTTGAATGGATCACATTTTAATTTTAATTCGCCGTCACATATCAGCTTAGAGAGTAATCTCATAGTAAAAGCCCAACTTGCTTTATTCCCATCCGCTACATAAATAATAACGTATTATCTAAAACATAATACTAACCCGGACAACAACTGTCAATCACTTCCAATAAATATGCTGCCCTACCCTCGCCTGCACAGTGTTTAAAGGCACCCCCCCCTTGAATACCTTATCCTCATCATCACTACTTTTTTTTTTTTTTTTTTTTTTTTATTTAATTAACAAAACCAACCTGGCAAAAGACACTTCAGAAAGCCACCCCCTGCCATCCCCTGACCCCATGCTATCTGTATTAAAAAAAACACAAACTCACGTTCCCTTCCATGCTCAAGTTCGTACCTGCCGTCGAAAGTCATAAAACCCCTGTCTCTTAACCAAATGTCACCAGTTCACCCCCCCTACGCCCCCCCTTATTCCTAACGACTTTACACCCATATGCTCCACTACCACACACTTTTATTCCACCTTCCATCCTCCACCAGTCTCAAAAAAAAACAAGAATGCCAGTTTAGGGAGAACCAGCCCAATCCAGCTCTAAACTACACCCAACCCTAACATTACACCTACCGACAGATTACGATAACCCAAGGGAAAACTATTTTCCCACAACCTCCCATATAGTAGCCTATTTCTGCATACTGTACGATACACACTCGCCGCAAGCGCCCGCACCCTACATTCACCCCCACCTCCCGCATGCACCAAGACACATGCAAAAAATCTGCCACAACATACATCACTGCCCTCCGAATGTCCTTGGAAACCCCTCCCACATCAAAATGCAAAGCCCTCAAAGTCGAAATGTTTCTCCCCCCTCCTGCCACTATACCCAGAACTCTCGCTAACCATGCCCTTACTAAACCCAAGTTTTCACAAAAATATATGACATGAAAAGCCGTCTCCTCTTCCTCACAATGCAAACAAGTGCCAGCACCTACATAACCCATTCTAATATAGCACTGACCTTGTAGCTAAAATTCCCATAAAGAATCTATAAAACCACTTCACGAACCCTTGGCTTTAATCTGATCTTCCGAAAGTCTTCCCAAATGCCCCTCCAATCATACATTGGGTATGTACTACTCCCTGATCACTGTACCCTGCCAACCTGTCCTCCCAAGCCTACTTACCCTTACTTTTCTTGCTTCCCTTACGCCAACAAATTTCGCACCATATCTTCACACTCCAGTAGTGCCTTTCCCTTCCACCATTTTTGCACATCCTTCATGACCTCTCCCACCCTTCTACCCCTCTCCCCTCCCACCCTCAAGTATCGCTGCTTCACATACACTGCCTTCACTCGTGTGTCCAAAGGTATAAGACCCAGCCCACCCTGCCGCACGCCCATCACCACCACCTCCTTCTGTAGCCATGGCTTCCCATAACCCCACACATACCTCAAAACCACCCTCTCCAGTTCCTGAATATCACACGACCTCAGGGGATATATTTCTGCCACGCCCCACACTTTACTGTACACAAGTGTATTTACTACCACCACCCTCTGCTGCAATGTTACATCCCCAGCCCTCCACCCGTGCATCCTACCCATTGCTCTACTCACTACTTCCTTGGAATTTATTCTCTGTGCCTCCCCAGCGTCCGCCATATACACGACCCCACATATCTTAATTCTATCCACTACGTTCCACCCATACTGTTCCCCCAACCCCCCCCCACCCACGTGCCTACTTCTAATAACTTTGAGTTTGCTCCATTAACCCTCATCCCTGTCGCCCCACCAAAAATCTCTATTATACGTCCCACATTCCCCAATCCTATTTACCCTCCTACCAAAACTGTGGTGTCATCCACATACCCCACAATACCACATCTCCCAGGACCCACCTCTCCCCGTTCCAACACTCCTTCCTCTATAAGCCTATAAAAAGGGTCCTGCATGCATGCAAAGAGGATTTGAGACAAGGGGCAACCCTGTCGCAAACCAATCCCCATCTGCACCGGCAACCCTAACTTTCCATTAACCTGCACCCTGACCGTTGCAGACGTATACAAAGTAGTCGCCCAGCGCACAATCTCATCACCAAAACCCTGTTTTTTTTAAAATACACCACAACATATGTCTATCTACACTGTCATAAGCCTGCTCCCAATCAATCCCCAAGATCCCCCCCCGTTGTCTACCCTCCACAAAATCCTTAATTCTTCCATGCCCCTCACGCATACTTCGACCTGGAATCCCACACTGTCCTCTATGTAGGACTCGGTCAAGCACCTTTTTCATACGGTTACCTAAAACCTTCGCAAAAACTTTATAATCTGCACACATGAGGGAATCGCCCTAAAAGCTCCCAAGGTCTTCCCCCCCTTCCCCTTATAGACCAAAACTACTACCCCCGTGCCCTGCGATTTCCCCAACACTCCCCTTTCCTTCATACAGTTAAACAACCGGACCAGACATTCCTTCATAACAATCCCAATGTGTAATATAGAAATCATTAGGGATTCCATCAATGCCCGGCGCTTTTTCCCCTACTCAAGCCCATTATTCGCCTCCTCCACCTCCTCCTCACTGATCCTACCCTCTATTACCGCACTCTCCTCCTCCCCTAAAATACCTCGAATTCCTTCTCCCAGAATCTCTCCCTACCCCTCTCCTCCCTCCCCTCTGCTAAAATTCTCTCCTAAACCAATAATCAGCATAATTGCTCATTCCATCGTGGTACTAATACCTGCCCCACCCTATATCCCCCCACCCCTTTACACACCTCTAATTCCCATAAATCGTGGTCATCTGTTGCCTATTCCTAAATCTCCTCAAAACACATCCTGACCGGTTTGTCACCCCATAGAACCTCCTCTAAACCTCCCTCACAACGTATCGCATCAAAACGAGAATTTTGTATATCCCTCAATCTCCCCTTAAAACCTCTATTTCTCCATGTCTAGCCCCCCCCCCCCTTCATAACAATCATTTAGCTGCCCCTCTAAATATTTCTGTAAACCATACCTCCACCTCGCCTCATCCCTTCCCTCTATGCTGGTAATACTCCTCAATCTGCAATTTAGCGTGCTTCTCCCCACCATTCCAAGACATCCTCCTCTTCGTTGCGAGCCCCCATAGTTGCTTCCACCATTCCCTAAAAAACAACCCCTCCCCCTCTCCCTGAAGTAGCCTCACATTCATTTTCCAATAAACCCACATACTACCAACCATCCCTTCCCATGCCATCTCTGCCAAAACGGCACGATGGTCCGAAAAACCTAAATCTACGTCGTTACACGTTCTACTGTTATATCTCGAGTTATATATATACGATCCAACCTGGCAGCATAACCCCTCCGCATAAACGTGTGCTCTACTTTCCCCCATCGCCCCTGACTGTCATAAACCCCTGCATCCCTCTAACAAAGCCCTCAATACTCCAAATACACACCCTGCCCCTCTCGGCTCCACATCCTTATTCCTGATTACACAATTCCAATCCCCACCTATATCGAAACCATTGGTAAACCCCGCATGTAAAAACAAAACCTCCCTTTACAAATTCACCTTTACCCGATGTTACTATCTGCCGGCATATATATCCCCAGAAAACAATACTCTAATCTCTCCCCATATCCCTTCCACCCTCACCACCCTCCCCTCCCCTCCCCTTTCCCACTGAGCACGTGGAATTGGCTGGACTCCCTCACCTTTCTGCCACCCCACCCTTTAATTTCCCTGAACTACCAACATACATCCTAAAACCGTTCAGTCCTCAACTCTCTGCCATACTTGAAATTGTTTTCTTAATAAAACACACATCAATGTTAAAACGCCGCAAAACATCCTCCAACCATACTCGTTTACCGTCAGCTCTAAGGCCATTCACGTTTATCGTTAACACTTAAAGATTCAGAAAGGTGGCTCCTCTAGTCTCTGTGTCCTGTCTGTTCCACTTTTGCTGCTTCTGTCTTTTCCCGTGCACTCTTTCCCACCTGTACCCCCTCCCCCCCCTGTGCACTACCCTGCCCCTTCTTAATCACTCCTGCCCACGTCTTCTTCCTGTACGCTGAGCTGTGTTATAACATCCTCATCCGACGAGCCTCCAGCCCTCTTTCTAGATGTGCCCTCAATTTCCATATCAGTATTTCCATTGCCCTTGTGCACCTCAGCTTCCACCTGTAGCAACTGCAACATGCCAGGCTCTGACCCCAGAGGCTCTGGAATCTGCTCAATCAAGTCCTTCTCAACCATCAGAATTCTCCTGTTTGTAGCTGGGTTCTCCTCCGCAGGCACGTCCAGGAAAGACTTAATCATCTCCTGTAGGGGCGTAGATAACTCCTGTGGATCACCGGTCTCTCCCACCCCCACAGGCTGCTGCTCAACTCCCGGGCCCGTTTGCGGGGAGCATCCGAAGCCACTGGTAGTGTCACACAATTCTCTAACACACCCTCCACTTCGTCCGCCCAATTACCTTTGCCTGCTGCACTCAAAGTCTTCGGCAGAGGTTCCGCCTGAGACTCTGTGTCTACTTGCCATTCCCAAGGCCGCGGCGCTGCTGCTTTACCACATCCGGCCGCCATGTGGTCAAAAGCGCCGCACAGGCGACACGTCTTTCGTTGTCCCGCGTAGGTCACGTACAGCTGTGTCCTAAAATCCTCCAGGACAACATACGATGGAATAGGTCTTCTTAAAGACATCTTGACGGTGTAAGATCCAGCCGGCAACCCTTCATAGATTCCCTCTGTCCATCGAACCAAAGTTATACCATGCACCTCACCATATCTTTGAAATGTCTCTCTGATATCCACATCGTCTGCCTCGAAAGGAACGTTGCGGATCCTCACCCAGGTGTAGTATTTTGAGGCATCTCGCAGGCGTACCTCCAGACCAGACGATACGGTGATGTTCTTCTCCTGGTACTGAGTCACCGTCCTTTCATATGCCTCCACTGTGCAGAACTTTATGAAGATTCGTGATGATCCATTAAGTGCTACTCCGTGCAGTTCTTCAACTTCAATGCCAAACGTGTCCCGAATAATCGTTGGTAATAATACAGGGGCATTCGTAGGATAAATTGCCCCTTTAACAAGGTCAACACACACGGTGTTGCTCCTCCTGCGGTAGCTGGCAGCCATCTTGGTGAAAACAGGAAGTTGCGCACCAGAGAAAGCAGGAGCTGTTTGCGCAGTGCGTCCACTCAGCCCGAAAGTGAAGAGGACAATGAACCCGTAACATTGCCTCACCTATCATGAACTCCCTACCCCCCCACCACCGTCGCATATCCTGATGTATCCTATGAAGACCGTCTCCTTTCACCCCACCCTCCTGCTTATAACTATGTTTTAAATACATACTTATTATCCTCTTTTCGACATCTATAAGACCCAGCCCTCCACGGCCAACCGGGAGTGTGACAACCGCTCTACTTAACCATTCGCTCCCTGTTCCCCAAATGAATCTAAAAACACTTTTTTGTAGCCTTTTTAACTCACAACAAAGTATCGGAAATATTACCGTAACATGCCATAGTTTACTATATAATAGCACATTCGTTGTGATCACCCTTTGTTGCAAACTTAAATTAGCAGCTCTTAAACCACTGAGGCGCTTCAGAACACTATCAACGATACGCACGGAATTTATTTGCTGTGCTAACTTGATATCATTTACGTAAACGATCCCACATATCTTTATTTGGTCTACCCTTTTCCACCTTTCAGCAACCATTCCGTCCTCACGTGACCCTTTTCCAAGATTCATATACTTTGTTTTCCCCATGTTGATCGTCAATGCCAGTAGCCTTTTCAAAAACTTTCACTAACGTTTCTACCCGAATCAAATCCATGTTTTCTCTCACCAAAATCGTCGTATCGTCGACATATCCAACAATGCCCGCTCCCCCATCCCTTACATTACCCATCCCCTTTGCTTCCAATAAAACCCTTATCCCTCTATAAAAGGGATCTTGAAAACAAGCAAAAAAGATTTGTGAAAGGGGACAACCTTGACGCAAACCTCTTCCCATCTGAATTCGATCTCCCAACCTCCCATTCACCTGCACATGCAAGGTTGCCTCCTGATACATTAATTTGGCCCATGATATAATTTCCGCCCCAAACCCCTGCCATCTCATGATCTTCCATAACGTCTCCCATTCCACACTATCATATGCCGCCTCCCAATCTATAGCCAATACCCCCCCCCCTTCCTAATCTTACTCTTTCTTCAATAAAACTTCTAATCATACCGTGACCTTCATACATAGACCTGCCCGGCACCCCATATTGTCCCTTGTCAATCACTCTGCCCAGGACTTTTTTTATTCTGTTAGCCAAGATCCTTCCAAAAATTTTATAGTCACCACATAATAACGAGATTGCACGATAATCTTTAACCGTTAATGGCTCGCCTTTAGGAACTAGGACGACCACAGCCAACCTTTGTTGTTCCCCTAAAACCCCATCCCGCTTCATTATATTGAATAAACGTACCAAAAACCCCTTTAAAACGTTCCAATTTTGAAGATAAAAGTCGCTGGGCAACCCATCAATTCCTGGCGCCTTACCCAATTGCACCCCAGATAAAGCCTCCCAAGTCTCACACTCCGTTATTGGCCCTCCCAACATCAAACGATCATGCTCCGTCATCTCACAACACACAAACCTACCGATTGACTGCAATGCAATTTCACTTATTCCAACACTTGCGTTTTCCAATTTAACCCAAGCATCTATATACCCACTCATACCCTCCGTCGTCGTCAACTCCTGATTCACTCTATACCCCTGCATACCTACCTGAACATTCAACCCCATTAACTCCATTGCTTTGCGACGTCTGTGTTGATTCCTCAACACACACGCCGACGGCCGATCTCCCCACAAAACCTCTTCGATTCCACCCTTAAGCCTTTCCCCATCAAACCTTTCGTTTTGTAAATTTCGTAGTTGCTCCTTAATTCTTTCAATTTCTATAACAGATAATTAGCATTCGCTTGTATATAGCAGTCGCGCAACTGCCCCTCTAAATATCGTTGGAAACCATATTGTAAACTGACTATATCTCACTCCTTGACTAATATAATATTCCTTAATTCGCTTTTTGGCTATCGTTTCCCACCAATTAACCAAATCCACATCTCCAGGTGCTTCAACCACAAGGCGTTCCCACATATGCCCAAAAGACAAAAGACTTTCCTCCCTCTTCAATAACTTTACATTTAATTTCCAAAAAGATGGACCCCTTCTAGGCACACCCTCAATATCTACCATCCATTACAACTCCTCTATGATCCGAAAAAAAACCACATTTATCACATTCACTCTCCGCACTGTAACCGCACTAGACACGTACATTCTATCCAATCTCGCCGCATAATCTCGTCTAATAAAAGTATGCTCCACCATGCCACCCCCCCACACACATCCATTAAACCCACACTCGTCAATAAATCTCCCAGGAATCCCAAGCAACAACAACATCTTTTCGTCGTATTACACAATTCCAGTCGCCCCCTATTATAGCTACATTTGGTAAACAACGTAGATAATATACTAATACATCTTGTACAAAATGATTTTAAGTCGTACATCTCCCTCGGCCGGCCCATATACACATACAAAACTTGTGTGCTCTACCCCATAAACCATCCACCCTAATCACTTCTCCCCTCCCCCCTTTCACTATGGCGTCCTACAAACGGGCTATTTTCCTTTACCAGAATGGCGACGCCTCCTTTTAACCTTGTCGCATATTCCATATACACATCATAACCATCCATTTCTAACTCATATCCAATTCTGTAATTGTGTTCTTGGATAAATACCACATCCACATCTAGACGCACCAAAATTTCATTAAATCACTTTCGCTTCCACTCAGATCTCAAACCGTTAATAAATTTATTGTCAAAACCTTAAAGTCAATTAATGGGGTTTTCCTTTAGTTCTAGGTATAGCTTTCACTTATACATTTTACAACCACCTCTATCCCTCCCCCCTTTTTTGGGAACCACCTTGAATAAACCCTTGTTTCGTGGATTCACTGTTCTCTGTCCTCTGTACATCCGCCCAAGACTTTTTTTCCTGGTCTTTGGGCAGGAGTAAGCACGTCGTCTGAGTCTGATGGGGCGCAGTTCGCTTCTCGCGTCCTACCCTCCACCTGCATTGGGATTTCTTTAGTACTACGTGATGCACCTCCACTTCTGCTACATTTACCATCATACCATGCGACACACTAGACTCAATGCTTCCATCCGTCGCCTCACCATGATGTTCATCCAGTCCCAAAATTGCACCTGGATCCTCCACACGGTTGACGATCGACTCGTCTAACAAAACATCCAGTGCCTTCACTAAAGACGGGGCCCCTACATCCTCTTCCCCCATAGTGGGCAGAGTCTCTTCAAATACTTTATTTATGTCCAGTGACGGTGATTCTTCTCGCTGTTTTGCATCCTCCAAAACATTCTCCTGCGCTTTTTCTACCTCTTCACTCCAAGGTGACCGTTGTAGAGATGGATGAGCATAAGACTGTTTTCGTCCCTCAACTTCCTCGACCTCTTCCGATTGTTGCTGTTGTGATATTTGGAGATTCCCACAACGCTTACCACACTGTGCCGCTATGTGGTCATACGACCCACACAGCCGACACGTACGACGTTGCCCCGCATATGTTACATATACTTGAGTTCGAAATGCTTGCAACATAATATAGGACGGTATGGGATGACGTAAGGTCATTTTGACTGAATATGTTCCCTCCAAACTTCCAGCATAAGGTCCAGCGGCCCACCGACCTGCAGAGGCCATATGAACCGTACCATAATTACGTAGTTCATCTTTTATAACAAAATCAGTCGCTTCAAAAGGCACATTCTTGATTTTTAACCCATGTGTAGTATCGTGATACATCATGAAGACGTACTGATACAGCTGAATTGACGGCTATAATGGTCTCTTGATACTTATCCACCACTGCTTCGTAGACATTTGCTGACGTCATTTTAACGAAAATCCGTGTCGTCCCATTAAGTGCTACACCACATATCTCTTCATTTGCGATACCGTAGGTATCACGGATAATCGCCGGTAGTAACAAATCCATCGTGGCTCCCGTGACAGCCCCACGGTCAACTCAACGCAAACAGTGTTGATGCGCCTGTTGCTATGCAGCGCCATGTTGGAAAATGACAGCACACGTCCTCACTACTCAATGGCTGTTTGACGAACTGATGTAGCTCGCCTGAAACAGCAGAGGGGTGCAGAGCACAACCGCACTCTACCATGGTCAGGCAGCGAATGAATAACATTGATCGTTACAACCTTGAATTATGACAGTAGAGGCGGCTTCCTCCCCGCCGCCTTGGAATGGCACCCCCGCCTGACCTGGCTGCTGACTAGAGCCCCGTTTGTCACCTTGCCTGTCCAGTCCCCCAACCCCCCCCCTTAACCTTTGAACCTTTCAGTACTTCAGCACCGCTACACACCCACTCTCCGGGAGATCCAACCTGGGTTTCCAAGCCTTCTTCCCAGGTCTCTGCCCTGGCGTTAAAAAACGTCATCCATAATCAGATGTCCCAGCTGTTCTCTTTCGTGAACCTCCGTCTCCACATGTAACCTCCTCTTCCATGCACTCTCTGTGCACCTCAGCCACTACCGTGTGCTTCTTCCCCTCATTGCACACGTCTTCCCACGTCCCGATGAGACTGTAGCATCCTCCAATGAGACGTCCATGCTGCTCATCATCCAGACTCCCCTCCACCTCACTCAGGAAGTTATTCAAAACCTCATCCAACATTCCATCCTGTTGCATTACAGGCTCACCGTCATCGTTCGTCGTCGTCGTCGTCGTCTGCTCAGGCCCCGTCCCCACAGGTAACGTAGCACAAAGACCGTTCTCCGCCTCTGCTTTATCCATCTTCCTCACTCCAACTGTATGATGCCTGCCTTTCAGCCGCATCTGTCTCCTGTAACCACAGGATCCAACTGCTGATCCACCGTTGTTGGCATTTGTTTCCCTCCGTCCTGGTTTCCTGTGGCATTGGGCTGCCATATGGTCAAATGATCCGCACCAGCCTACAAGTCCGCCTCTGTCCTGCATAGTATACGTATACCTGCGTTCGGAACTCTTCCAGCAAAACATATGAAGGAATTGATTGCCGTAGTGTCATCTTCAGATTGAAGGATCCTTTGGCAGTCCCACATAAGCCCCCTCCTTTCACACTCCCAATTCCGCAGCATGAATCTTGCCATAACGACGGAATACCGCAACCACATCATACTCTGTAGCTTCAAAGGGCACATTCCTTACTTTTACGTATGTCACATAGCTGGATACATCATGTAGACATACCTCCACTGCTGCATTCACGGCCATCCTCTTCTCGTGGTACTTGTCAACTATGCTTGAGTAAAATCCAGCATTTATAAATTTGATGAAAATCCTCTTAACTCCGTTAACAGCCACACCATAAAGCTCTTCATTGGGTATCCCATACACATCACGAATAATCGTAGGGAGTAGCACCTGCAAGGTAGAACTGCTTAGGGCCCCACGTACTAATTCCACACATACAGTATTCACCCTACGTCCATGTCTGTCCGCCATTTTGATTGCTCAAAACAGGTAAACTGCGCAGAAAATCAACTGAATCGGGAGCGCCTGCGCAGCACGTCCACTCAGCCCGGAAGCGAAGAGGACAATGATGATCTAAGCCACAAGGACAATACAGCCGTGTATCAGGGGTTGAGAGGAACTGTACCACGTTACTCATTACAGTTATGTAAACTTCGAACCTTCTGATATACAGAAATTGTCTTACAGAATGCATCCAAAAGAAGGGAAACCCCGGACTTTGTATCACAGCATATTCATACAGTCATATGGCATACCTTAGTAACACCATTTAGTATGTGCTTTCTATAACATCTTTGAAGGCACTCTCACAATAACGAACAGTCATTCTCACACACATAAAAACTTTAAGATTCTACACTTTTCTTTACACTTGTATACACACAATGATGTAGTGCTCCAATACATTACGTACATATACTATCCAAAATCTTCACGACAAAAGGGAACACATGTGTAAAAACACCACCCACACCACACTCACTACTCAGATAACATAAATGTATCATGCAAATCCAGTCACACACTTAATAAAACCATCCACACATCTCCACTCAAAAACTAGCCCGTCGCTACCCTTTTACACTTAAATCCCGTAATCCTTAACTTAAAACTCCTATCCCTCAGTAAACACTGTCTCCCACCTTCCCCCATACAATCCCTATCGACACTTAGTTCATAAATGGTGCCGCTAACACCTTTATCCATCCACACCCACCTCCCTCACACCCACCTTAAACCACCCCCACACCCACCTCCCTCACACCCACCTCCCTCACACCCACCTCCCTCACACCACCACCCCACTCACACACCACCTCCCTCACACCCACCTCCCTCAACACCCACCTCCCTCACACCCACCTCCCTCACAACCCACCCCCTCACACCCACCTCCCTCACACCCACCTCCCTCACACCCACCTCCCTCATAGCCCAAGACGTATAAATAAAATCAGTGACCACATAGCACACCACATTCACCACCATCTGACTCATCCCACCTATATCTAAACTTAACACCTTAACCCCTGTAACCCTTCCCCACCCACTAACCTAACTACCCTACCTAACCATACCCTCACAGCTTCTAGACAATTACAAAAATACACCGCATGAAAAATAGTCTCGGAACATCCACACTCTTTGCACTCCCCACCCTCCCTTAGTCTCCTATTAAATAACACAACACCAGACGGCAAGATTCCATGTAGAAACCTAAACATTACCTCCCTTACACCTGGTTTAATACGCAATTGCCGTAAACATTTCCAGATATTCACCCACGCATACATGGGGTATGCCCCCTCAACTGCCGCCACCACAGACCCACCCCCCACCCTCTCTAGAATCCTCAATTTAAGGCGCTTCGAATCCCTCACCGTCATTAAAACCCTCAACATGGCCTCACCAATCATTAAATCCTTACCCCCCCACCATCGTTGCATATCCATACGGTTTTTCTAGCCCCCCTTTCCTCGCCCCCACCTCCCCCAAATACCCGCGTTTTAGATACACACTCATCATAACGCTTTTCTAAATGTATAAGCCCAGCCCCCGTGGCTAATGGGAAGCGTCACCACCCCTCTACTTAGCCAGTCACAACCCGATCCCCATATAAATCGGAAAATCCCATGTTGCAACCGTTGCACCTCTCGCCGCCTCAGCGGGTATACTGCCACCATGTGCCATATCTTACTATACAACAGCACGTTCGTCACAATGACCCTCTGATGCAACGTTAGCTGCGCCGTCCTCAAACCACCCAATCTTTTCAATACCCCCATCCACGGTGCGCATCGAATTTACCTCTTGTGTGACCCTATCATTCTTAGCGTACACTATCCCACAAATCAATAGCTGATCCACCACACTCCACCCACGCCCTACAGTCCCATCTCTATTTACGTTATTGCCTAGACTTTTGACAATTATAAGAAATTTCGTTTTCTTTGTAAATGTTCCATGTTTTGGGAACACGTTAATTGGATGATATACATGTTACTGTATCCTGTGCTTTTAAATAAAATATAAAAAAAAAATTCCGTAAGTTTTCCATCAAATTTCATACTTTTGGTGTCATTACCATTGGGAAAAGATTCTTTATCATTTTATGAGATTTTTTTTTCTTTTTTGCGACACCAGGATACACCTCAAGGTTTAGGATTGCAACAGTCAAGGGTTAATCTTAATTCAAAATATAATAATTCTTTACATAAATGGCTTCATCATTGAAGCCATTATTAAGATAGGAGCTTATGCAGAAACCCACATTATAGATTTGTTAAACAGTAAGGTCTGAATTCCATAATGTAAGTGTGAGGGAAAAGTTCAATAGATAGAAGTAGCGATATAGTAACGATAGTTTCATTGCCGGCTACTAGTTAAGGTAGGGTAAGTCAAGCTCCCGTTTTTCCCGCCTTTTCTCCCCCACCCCTAAAGTGATAGTTTGATTGCCGGCTGCTTGTTAACGTAGGGTCAGTCTAGCTCCCGCTATCCCTTCCCCTCCCTCTTCCACCCCCCTCGAAAGGTGACGTGTGGGGCTCTGGTCAAGCAGTAAATCACTCGACTCACAGCTCCCAACACTACTGTAAGTACATGCCTGCCTTGTATTCTAGTGGATTTATTGGTTGAAAGCTTCACTTTTGATCAATAATAAAATTAGTCTTTTCAGCATTGCTCTAAGCTAACTGTTGTAATAATCACCACGTCTTTTGAGTATTATACACTGCCATGGAGAGTGATTATTTAAGCAGTGGGTAACCTGTCTATCTTTTCAGCTTGGATGACAGTGAGGGTCACCTGTCAATTAACGAGAAGAACGGATGGAGAAGGACTAACGTCCAGAGACTTCCCCATTTTGGATTTAACTACCTGTGCACCTGTATGAAATTGCAGGACGTAACCCCACATCATTGCAGCGGTAAAGAACCTGCTTTCCTGTCATCGGGAGAGATTACTCACTGGTATACTGTGAAGAACTAGCCAGTGGATGGTCACCAACACCTGCGACCCCCCCCCCCCATTATCAGCAACGGCTACGATTTCAACAACAGTGTCACCAACACCAGACACCCCTGTAGATATTAGCGTTGAGTTCAAATGTTATTTTATTCATTTCATTTTTCATTTTTCTTTCAAATAGGATATACCTTTCATGTTTTATTGTTTTATGTTTGATTTAATAAATAATAGTGTTTATCTTTGTGAATTATTTCTTTTTCTATTCATTAATTTTCCTGAGGAGGAGCCAGCCTGAGTAATACTGTCTGAAGTTGTTACAGGGCTGAGTAAGCCTTCACAGTAAGTCTAGGCTTTATTGTGACTAAAGTGGCATCTTTTACACAGGGTATATCTGTTCAGAGCCAGGGTGCTTTTAGACAACTCTAACCTTTTGCACACATTATATTACATAGGAAAGAAATTTCCCATAGTTAGATAACAGTTCAAGCCTAAATGATGGAGCAGTAAGATGACTGCAGTGCTTCACTGCATACTTCCCCACCCTTCAAAAGTCTAAACTTACTTAATATACATAAAATTCACTTGTACTACTGTGCTTTCTACATATACAGGCCAATCAGTTCTAATATCAATACTGGTCTGAAACTCTTCATAGCTGCAACAGAACTCGTATGCATAATTTTTTTTTATTAACACATCGACTGTTTCCCACCAAAGCAAGGTAACCCGAATAAGAAGAAACTTTCATTATCATTCAGTCCATCACTGTTTTGCCAGAGGCATTCCTACACTACACTTAAAAAAACTGCAACATATCATCACCTCTCCTTCAGAGCGCAGACACTGTACTTTCTACCCCCACTTAAGTCCAGCTAACTGCTTTCCCAGAATCCCTTCATAAATGTTACTTTACTCACACTAAAACAGCACGTCAAGCCATAAAAACCATTCGTCTCCACTCTTTCACACTTGGTGGAAGTCCAAGCCCCTTGCACACAAAACCTCCTTTACCCTTTCCCTACAACCTTTTATAGGATGACCCCTACCCCACCTTCCTTCCATTATAGATTTATATACCCTCTAAGTCATCCTGCTTTGTTCCCTCTGCCTTCTGGATAATACTTTTAGAAATCTCGCAACTCCTTCTAATCGCCAGTTATGGATTTACTGCATTATATTCATGACATCTTCACTACCTCCAACCTTCTTGTTGCCACGTTTGCCACGAATGCTTTACACTCGTATAAATGCGTTGATACTACTATACTCTCATTCATTGCCTCCATGGATAACATTCTTTGTCTCCACAGACTCCTCAGTGTACTACTACTAACTACTACTACTACTTTGTTGTGGACGTTTCGCCATCCAGTGGCTGGCTGGATGGCGAAATGTCTGCAATAGGGATGCCCGGGTGTTGTGCGTATCTTAATTTCATCTTGTCGGTATTATATACCATTCTTGTACTACTACTACTGCTACCACCACCTCTTCCTGCCTATATATAGCCGTCCTGCTCCACTTCTGGTTAGTGTGACTTTGTCAATGGTCCAAATCGGACCGAAACGTCGTCGTAAGCTTCTCTTTTATGTGCGGGTTATTTGTGTACCCCTTAAAGTCCTGCACATATTTTTCAGCCACTTTTTGGTCACAACTGGCAGCCTCACCATGCCTTATCACACTGTGTATGCCACTATGATTCTTAAATCTCTCAAACCAACCTTTGCTGGCCTTAAATTCAATAACATCAGCACTAGTTCCAGGCATTTTCTTAATTAAATCATCATGCAGCTGCCTTGCCTTTTCACATGTTTGATTGTGAAACACTGTACCTTGATAATTGTTTGTCATTGATCCACACCAGTAACAGTCTCTCCACATCTTCGAGTATTTGTAATCTGTTTTGTAAGCATACTTGCACCTTTTGCAACAACAGCTTCCTTGATTGCCTTTTTGTTGGTCAAGGTAGTAACAATGGTTGATTGGGTTTGTTATACAACCTGGCCAGCTTGGACGCACGCACTCCACTTTCGTACTTTGCGATTCTCTCTCTTCAATTTGATAGTATTTCTCACCCTTTTCACCACAGGGTTGGCACTAGAAGCTTTCTTTGGGCCCATGGTGGCTTATTTAGCAGTTACAATCACTAAAAACAATGGAATAATACAAAATGTACACGTTGAACCGTCCGCCCTGGCTTGTAAACAATGGCACACTGGCTGTACATAATGGCTTAAAGTATCTAACAAGAATTTTTGTTAAATTACTGAACACCATCAATATATCATAAACTAAGTACAGTGGTACCTCGATTTACGAACTTAATTTGCTCCAGAAGGCTGTTTGAGTACCGAAACCGAACGAATTTGTTCCCACAAGGAATAATGTAAATTAGATTAGTCCGTTTCAGACCCCCAAAAATACACTTACAAAAGCACTTACAAAAATACACCTACATAATTGTTCGAGTTGGGAGCTGTTTGAAACTCGTCACCACTGTATTCTTATTCTCATGTATCGTGTGTCTCATTGTGTAATAATTATAGGTTAGTTTTAACGCTATCTGAAATATCTTGCATTAAAAGGGGTTTCCTAGGTAGTAGGTTGGTAGACAGCAACTGCCCACGGAGGTACTACTGTACTGCCAAGTGAGTGTTGAACGGAAGCTTATAATTGTTTTACATAATGGTAGGATTGCTGGTGTCTTTTTTTCTGTCTCAAAAACATGCAAGGTTTCAGGTAAGTCTTGCTACTTCTATTTATGCTTAGGTCACGCTACACATACATGTACAAGCATATATAGACACACTTCCCCCTGGATTTTCTTCTATTTGCTTACTAGTTCTTATTTATTTCCTCTTCTCTCCATGGGGAAGTGGAACAGAATTTTTTTTTTATATTTTTATTTAAAACATAGGACAAATACTAATGAAACACCACTACATCCCACTGACACAGCTAACAAGATAAACGACTTCTTCTCAAACATAGGATCTAATCTCGCCAGTAAAATCCCACATACCAATGCCCATGCCGGGGACTACCTAGATGGTAATTTCCCTAATTCCTTCTATCTTGCACCAACTGAGCCCACGGAAGTCATTGGGATCATAAAGTCACTTAAAAATAACTCGGGGAATCTGTCTCATGTCCCACCATTACTGTACAAGCGAGCGGCCCATGTCCTTTCGCATGCTATTTCATTACTTTTTAACAAGTCAATAGAGACTAGCACCTTCCCGAAACTACTCAAGATGGCAAGGGTTACACCAATACATAAAGGTGGTGACCCTACAGACTTAAACAACTATTGGCCAATATCTAACTTACCATTGCTATCCAAAATCTTTGAGAAACTCGTGTACAAGAGACTGTATTCATTTATAACGGCTCAAAACATACTCAACCCCTGCCAGTTTGGATTCAGGAAAAATAAAAGCACTAATGATGCAATCATAAAAATGGTAGATCTGCTTTACACAGCATTGGAAAATAAGGAATATCCACTAGGAATTTTTATTGACCTAAGAAAAGCTTTTGACACAGTAAACCACCAAATCCTACTCCACAAACTTGACCACTACGGTATAAGAGGCCATGCGCTTGCTTATTTCAAATCTTACATTACTAATAGGTATCAGTACATCACCATTAAAGACACAGCATCAGCAACACGGCCACATGATACTGGAGTTCCGCAGGGAAGTGTCCTTGGTCCCCTGCTCTTCCTCATATACATCAATGACCTTCCAAACGTATCCCAACACCTGAAACCCATTCTCTTTGCTGATGACACGACTTATGTCATCTCTCACCCTAATGTTGCCACCCTCAACACCATTGTGAATGAGGAGCTGATTAAAATATCGACTTGGATGACAGCCAATAAACTTACGCTTAACACTGACAAAACTTACTATATTATGTTTGGTAGCAGAGCAGGAGATGCACAAATTAACATTAAGATTGACAACACTCTAATTACCAAAAATAATGGGGGAAAATTCCTAGGCTTATACCTTGACAACAACCTGAATTTCAGCACCCATATCCAGCATATAGCCAAAAAAGTATCCAAAACGGTTGGGATCCTCTCCAAGATACGATACTACGTGCCGCAAAATGCCCTTCTCGCACTATACCACTCACTTATTTATCCATACCTCACCTATGCTATTTGTGCTTGGGGATCAACTGCAGCAACACACCTAAAGCCAATAATAACCCAACAAAAAGCTGCAGTAAGAATAATCACTAAATCCCATCCCTGGCAGCACACCCCCCCACTCTTCAAAGATCTAAACTTACTCCCAGTTCAGTACATCCACACTTACTACTGTGCAATCTATATCTACAGGGCCTTAAACTCTAATACCAACCTTGACCTAAAACGCTTTCTTGATAGTTGTGACAGAACCCACAGGCATAACACCAGACACAAACATCTCTACAACATTCCCCGTGTCCGACTAAACCTTTACAAAAATTCAATGTATGTCAAAGGCCCTAAAATCTGGAATACCCTACCTGAGAACTCTAGAACTGCAGACACATTCATCACCTTCAAAACTACCATTAGAAAACATCTTATCTCCCTGATACACCCCGTCAACTAATTACACGAATACCACCTGGTGGTTCACACTTACACTCGCTCACTCATTTGACCATAAACAGAAATATTAATCTCAGTCTCAAAATAATGAATCCTGTGATACTCCAATACTGAAACTATATACTGTGCCAAAACAAAAGCATTCACATTGCTAAACTCATAAACTAGTATTTAGTCACTTAGCCATAAGACCAACTTACCTCATAATTTGTAATATTTTACAATTAAGAATAAAACTAAGTATGCCCGAAATGCCTAGCCATGCTAAGCGTTCTAGTGGTACACTCTGTAATGCCTAGCCATGCTAAGCGTTCTAGTGGTACACTCTGTAATCACAATTTTACTACATGTAAACCAAACAATAACCAAATTTCTGTAAACTCAGCATTGTAATCCTTATAGAGAATAAACTTTGAATTGAATTTGAATTTGAATTTGAAAATACAATAATGTATAAGAGTATAAAATTAAAAACCATACTAGATATTACAAAACCTCTAGTACACAATCCTGGTACATTTAAAGAACACCATAGATAATGGCCAAATTACAACCATATACATAACCTACAACCATATACATAACCCACAACCATATACATAACCCACAACCATATACATAACCCACAACCATATACATAACCCACAACCATATACATAACCTACAAACCCTCCTTTTACAATAATCATTATTGCCAGTGCAGACACAGCTGACACTCCCCCCCCCCGTATGTACAGTCCCCGTTCTAAATAACATACATTGAATTATCCTAATGAATGGTCATACCCTGACCTCATCAAAACCTAAGAGTTGGTAGTGCATGAACAAGACACAAAAACACAAATTTACAGACTAAAACAGATATGAAACATTACATTCCTATACACATACACTGTAATAAGTAGAAGAATATACACCACCAATATAATATCAAATATTATTGTTAACCATGAATTATAAACTTTCAAAACATTGTATATCGTGAAGTTCACGCTCAAAATACAAGATAATACACCGAATCTGCATGACAGTGTCTTCCATTGCAGACACTGCAAGGCTCCAGGCGGACATCAACCAAATCTTTCAGTGGGCTGCAGAAAACAATATGAAGTTCAACGATGAGAAATTTCAATTACTCAGATATGGTAAACATGAGGAAATTAAATCTTCATCAGAGTACAAAACAAATTCTGGCCACAAAATAGAGCGAAACACCAACGTCAAAGACCTGGGAGTGATTATGTCGGAGGATCTCACCTTCAAGGACCATAACATTGTATCAATCGCATCTGCTAGAAAAATGACAGGATGGATAATGAGAACCTTCAAAACTAGGGAGGCCAAGCCCATGATGACACTCTTCAGGTCACTTGTTCTATCTAGGCTGGAATATTGCTGCACTCTAACAGCACCTTTCAAGGCAGGTGAAATTGCCGACCTAGAAAATGTACAGAGAACTTTCACGGCGCGCATAACGGAGATAAAACACCTCAATTACTGGGAGCGCTTGAGGTTTCTAAACCTGTATTCCCTGGAACGCAGGAGGGAGAGATACATGATTATATACACCTGGAAAATCCTAGAGGGACTAATACCGAACTTGCACACGAAAATCACTCACTACGAAAGCAAAAGACTTGGCAGACGATGCCACCATCCCCCCAAATGAAAAGCAGGGTGTCAACTAGCAATTAAGAGACCATACAATAATTGTCAGGGGACCGAGACTGTTCAAACTGCCTCCCACACACTTAAGGGGATTACCAACGCCCCTGGCAAGTCTTCAAGCTGGCACTGGACAAGCACCTAAAGGCAGTTCCTGATCAGCCGGGCTGTGGCTCGTACGTTGGTTTGCGTGCAGCCAGCAGCAACAGCCCTGGTTGGATCAGGCGCTGATCCACCAAGGAATGCCTGGTCACAGACCGGGCCGCGGGGGCGTTGACCCCCGAAACTCTCTCCAGGTAAACTCCAGGTAAACATGCTACATAGCGGTACATTACTAGGCTATGTAAATAATTAAAAGAACCCAAGACTAGAACATGGATAAGTATTATCAAATGTTCATCAAGATTTTGAGGTAACTTAACAACACCAATAAAACTACTTTATAACACCTAACACGCCCAACATGCAAACTTATCAACACGTAACATAACATCCACAAGACTAATACTTTCGTGTGCCTTCTAGCACGTGCCTAACTAGTAATACTTACAAATATTGATAGCAAAATTTTTACCAGAGACTTTATTTTTTATTTAAAACATAGAACAAATACAAATAATGTAAAGAGTTATAAATTAAACCATACTAGACATTGCAAAACCTCTAGCACACAATCCAAGTACAGAAAATAAAACACCATATATAGATGACCATGATTACAACCATATACATACCCACAACACTATCCTACAAACCCTCCTTTACAAAAATCATTATTGCCAGTGCACAAACACAGCTGACAACTTCTCCCCACCCCCCACCTTAACATATGTAACAGATCCCCGTTCTAGTAACATACATTAATTATCCTAATTAATGCCATAACTCTGAACCCCCATCAAAACCTTAATAGTATTCACCAAGAGTTGGTAGTGTATGGAACAAGAAGACACAAAACATAAATTTACAACTAAAACAGATAGGAAACATACATTTCCTATACACTATACATCGACACAAGTAAAAGTAATATACACCTCAAATAATATCAATTATTAATTTGACAATCATGAAAAATATAATTTTTTCAAACAACCTTACGATAACGGGAAGTTCACATTCAAAGATGCCAAGATAATACACCACATGCTACATACGTTACAAATACTAGCTATTACACAATTAAAGACCCAAGATAACAACAAGAAAAATTAATATCCAAAATGGTCTATATGATTTTAGGTAAGTTACCAGACACTAAACTTCCTTATAACATCTATCACGGCCACATATAAACTTAACAAACCGTGTCGCACATTTCCACAAGACTTCATTTTATGGAAGTCATTCCGATCTAGTGCCACCAACGCCACAACCACTACACCCAGCCATACGTACGGAACCATTCATAATACATACATGTCACTCCCTAAAAACCCGCGCCTCTACCCTCAAGTCTCTAACATACGTATGGTGCTATCACGGGGGGGAAGTCCAGCCCCCCGTTGCCTTACCCCAACCGCAGTTGCAGCAACATTTGAACAGTAAGAACATCGATACATTGCCGGAAAACTTTTATCCCAACTTCTACCATATATGAGTTTTATTTCTGCAATACGTTCTGTAGATAACCAGCCAGCAATTTGCCCTGAGTCCAACCTGATCCATCCGTTTCCCGCATACCCCACGAGATATAGAAAATCAGCCACCACGTACTTAATTGCTCTTCGTTCCTCACTTGATACTCCGCTAACTTCCAATGTTAGGCCCGTAAGGTTGAAATCCTTCCCCCCATAAGAAAATCTAAAACTCCGCCCCAACCACGAACGAACTTTTGTCCAAGGTATCTCCAAAATTAGACAGCATGAAAAGCTGTTTTTCAGACGTCACACGCAAGCAATCCGCCTCCCCTTACCAAACCCCATCCTATTTAAGGCCGATTTTGATGCTAAAATCCCCAATGAAAAATCTGTACACAATTCACGAACCCTTGGTGCCAACTTAAAGTTTACAAAACCTTCCCATAATTCCCCTCAATTATACAGCGGAAAAGACAGACAATCCCTGATACAATTTCCCCCCTACACAACATATGCTGACCATTGCCCCAACCTGGATGCCGTTGTGCCATTCTCACTTCACAACAAACGCAGCAGGTCCGTCACACTCTATTAATCCCCTGCCCCACTCCACCATTTGCGCATTTCGATCATTACCCCGACCCACCCAATCCCTTCTACCGCCCGCCCAAAGGAACGCTGCTTTACAAGAGGGCCTTCACCCGTGGGCCCCAAAGGCCAAGAGACCAAACCCCCCTCACGACGAACATGGGTCATTACAAAACCCCCGACTTTAACCAAGCCCTCCCGAAAAACTCCAAACATAACGGAAGACCCTTCTCTTCAGTTCCAGAATATCCGTATTCACTTAAACGGGTACCCCGCGCCACACCCCATACTTTACTATAAACAAGGTATTAACCACTACGTCCTCTTTTGCAACGAGACATCTCCCCAGCTCCATAACCCCGAAGAAGCGATCTAAAGCCGTGTTAACCACCAATTCAAGAAGTTTACCCTTCGGCTCTCCCTCTCATCTGCCATGTACACGATGCCACATATTCTAAGTTGCCACCACGACTGACCAACCATACCTTTTCCGCCCCACCTCTCCCCCCCACCCAGTGTACCCCATACCTCCAATAATTTTCGATTTTGCCTTGTTAACGCATATGCCTGACTCTGCCCCAAAAAACTCAACAATCCATCCCACGATCTGCAATATCCTCCTCTCCCCTTTTAACAGAATTGTTGGTATCATCTATGTACCCGACCACACGCGCTGCATGGTCCACTCCCAGCGTTTCCACGCCTCAACCCCCATCCACCAGCTTCACTAAAATGGGTTTTGCATACAAGCAAAAAGCAGCGGGAGAGGGGGCAGCCCTTGCCTCAAACCCCTTTTCCCATACGGACCAGCTGACCCAATTTAACCGTTTACCTTGTACGCGTACCATAAGCCGTGGCATACAATGTATCCACCCATACTTGCAATTTCCCTCTCCAAAACCCTGCTTCAATAAAATAAAGCCTCCAATAAATCCCTATCAACAGTCATAAGCATTTTGCCAGTCAAGCCCGAGGACACCCCCCCCCCCCCCTTGACATTCCTCCCAAAAACTCCCTAATACGTACATGTCCGTCCCTCAATACTCCTGCCTGGTATCCTAGCTGTCCCTCGTGATAAAACCGACCCCATAACCTTCCACATTATTCTGTTTCCTAAAACTTTTGCAAAGATTTTATAGTCAGAGCACATAAGAGATATTGCTCTATAATGCACTCAGACACCTCCCCCTCCCTTTTTGGGCACCAACACAACTACCCCCGTACTTTGTGACATACCTAACCTCCCCCGTGACATGCAATTTAATACATTTCAACCATACAATGCTAATACTTCCCCCATGCGCCCTATAAAATCATTCGAAATGCCATCTATACCTGGTGCTTCCTTATTCATACTATAAATCGCCTCCTTTACCTCCTCCACTCGAATTTCTTACCTTCTAGTACCGTTTCTATCCTGCACTTATAACTTTTCTGAATCCCTCCTGCACCAGCTGCCCTCATGACCCCCCCTACTCCCCTCTGTAGCTATTGCCCCAAACCATAGATCAGCATAAAAACTCATGCTGTCCGTGGTGAGGAGTACTTGACCCAGCAGGTAACCACCCAAACCCGTGCATACTTCCAATTGCAAGAGGGACGTCGCCTGTTGCCTGACCCTAAATTTGCTCAAGACACAACCCGAAGGTTTGTCACCCCATAGCACTTCTTCCATACCTGCTCTGACTCTAACCGCATTGAAACATTCATTGTGAATTTCTGCAAGTCGACTACGAAGTTGTTCAATATCGTCATACCTACTACTCCCGCCCCCCCACATAGTTTTGCAGCCCATACCTCCACCTCGCCTCCTCTTTTCCCCGCTTCTTATAATAACTCGCTATTCCGGGTTTGGCACGCGTTTCCCACCATTCCAACAAAACATTCCACCTCCCGTCGCGTCATCCCAAAATATTCTTCCACCAGTCCTGAAAAGCTGACCCATTCCCCCTCCCCCCTCCAATACCACACGTTCAGTTTCAATAACCTGGATAACCCTGATCCATTCATCCAGTTTCAAGTCCGCTAGCACTGCACGGTGATCGCTGAAATATCCCCACAGTCAAAGTCTGTACGTGCCCAACCTAATTTCCTTGTGTTACATAAAGTCTATCCAGGCGTGCCGCATAGCCCCTGCGAACGAACGTATGCTCCATCCCCCCACCCACCCCCATCCCCGCCCCACCACATCGTACACCCCTGCATCCCCCAGCAGATTCCGTAAGAACAGGTAAAACGCACCCCCGCCCCCCCCTTGGCTCAACATCGCTATGGCGGATAACGCAATTCCAATCCCCACCCATGACGGGAAATGACGGCCAAACCCCGAGCGTAAAACGTTAAAATCCTCCCCAAAAAATCATTTTAAGACTTTAGTGTTGCTTTCTGCAGGCATGTAAACGCCAATAAAACAAACCCTCACCTCACCCCAGTACCACCCATCTACCCTCACCACACTCCCACCTCATCCCTCTCACCATCTTAAGACATGCCAAGGGCCTTGACTCCTCACTGCTATAGCTACCGCCCCCTTTAATTTTAAAGAACTAGGCTAACATACATTCAGTAGCCTTTTAACCGTAAGTCTCGCCCAAACTTATAATTGAGTTCTTGTATGAAACATACGTCCACAGCGTACCTGCGCAAGAACCACTCCAACCACACTCACTTAAACTCTGCCCGCCAGGCCTCTTTACATTGATGTAACAGCACTTGAATTCACAAAAGGGAGGTTCCTCTAATGTTTGTGGGACTTTCCTTCCCCCGTTCCCACACGTACATTACACTGACCATCTTTGACCCTTTGACTTCCCAAGGCCCCCCGCACCCCCCCTGCCCTACCCAATTGCTGGGCGCTTGCCATACCCCGCCTGCAAGAGACGCCTCAGCAACTTTCGACCATAATTCTTCCCTGGCCACTTCCCGTGTCAGGACCTCGTCCATATCCGACACTCCTGCCGTCCGTTTGCGGGAACCACCTTACCACACACATCTCCTCACCAGCCCGAAGCCTCCTGGGTGGACCTCCACCACCACCTCAGCAAAACCGTGTCATTGTAGTCCCGTCCAGGTCATCCCATATTTGGCGAGATCGTCCTTCACCCACTTCTTGACAAATCCCAGTGAAACGTCTGGGCTATGCTCTTCCCCGATCCAGGAGATCGATTTAGCACGTTCTCACAGCAAACTTCCGTGACAACTCCCAGCTCCGATAGGCCCCACAGTGGTGGTGGTCACGTTTTGTAAGTGTCCACCGACAGGGTGGCCCACATCGCCAATAGACCCGCAGTCTCCTCCCTCTTGTACTTCCTCACTCCAAGCGTAGTGACGTCTTGCTCAGGCGATGGACCATCTCCAGATCAAAGCCTCGGTCTAGGAACCGCAGGAGAAGGTTCCCGGAAAACTACAACCAGGCGTCTGGAGCAACTGAAGCAGCCATATGGTCATACGAGGTTGCATAACCTGCATGTTCTTACGTTGGCACTGCAAGTGAACAAAAACTTGGGTCCTGTAGTGTTCTTAGATAAACGTAGAAAATGGAATCGGCTGTTTTATGTCATCTTTAAGGGTGCAGGATCCTCCGGGAGCCCCTCGTATGGGCCCTCCTCCAACTACGTCCCTTGCGCTGCATGTACCGTGCCGTATTTAACCAAAAACTTTCTGAATAACATACTCCTCCGGCCTCGAAGCATGTTCCTTACTTTTGACTCAGGTGACGATATGTGAGGACGTGCCATGCAGAGCATACCTCTACGCTGAATTCACCGCCATTTTCCTCTCTTGAAAATCTTCCACAATCTTGGAGTAAAAGCCGCATTTCGAATTTTACAAAGAAACCTCGACATCCCATTGAGGAGACACACCATAGAATCCTATGGGGGAATGCCATAGACGGTCGCGAATAATGGTAGCAACAAGACTTGCATTGTTGCACGCACTGAGAGAGCCCCGAATAAATTCCACACAGACCATGTTACTCTTCTACTACCCTGACGATCCGCCATCTTGGCGTACGTCATGGAACAGAAATCGTCGTCTGGAAGCCATCGTGTCGTAAGAGGCGACTAAAATCAGGGACCAAGAGGCTTGTAATCCCTTCTCCTGTATCCATTACTAAAATTTTAAAAAGAGACACTTCATTTTTCTTTTTAGATCACCCTATAATCAATTCTCTATCACATTTTAAGCTGCTGTGGTGTATTAAGAGATTTAATCACCTCTTGCGTAAACTGTCCTTATATTTCTTTTATTGAATTTGCTTTCATTACATTGTTTAGTGCTCATTTATTATCCTTGATGGTTAATACAAGCAAAGTATGTTATGTCCCACTTATTTGTAGATAGTATTGATTAATTATTGATCATTGTAGACAATTTTAATGTTTTGTATAAATATTTATATTTTATTTTCATATGCCGTTGTTTAAAACCGAGAGAAGATAAAGATATGTGACAAAATCAACACTGAACCTCCAAAGTCCTTAGTGAACGCGCTGTAGAGAATAGTCGATTGCTTGGTTAGACACATTCTGGTCTTGAAGAAGAGTCTGAAGTCAGCCACAGATGAACCACGGACTACAACTACAGCGTATCTGGCATGCCAAAAAAACATACTGTACGTATGGTTTGCAAAAATCCGTCCCCAGCTCTTGTGGACCACGCAATTACACTCCAGCCTACTTAGCGTGAGATGGTCCGGGTAAATCTCATAGCAGATTGGCTAGGTTTAGTGTTTAATTTGTCAGATATTGATATAAAAGATGTAACTATTTTTTATTAACACTTGGAAATGCTTTCCACCAAGACAGTGACCCAAAGAAGGAAAAATACATTCACTTTCACTAATTTCTTAGCAGTCTTCTCCAGAATTGATTAAACATCTCATTTCTAATGATTATTCAAAAAGCAATATCCTCATCTGTCCTTTGAAGTACAGACACTGTATATCCTTGCCCTTCATAAGGAGTTCCTGCTAACTTCTTCCCAAAAGTTTATTCATAAATGAGTTGCTTTGCTCATTCTCTAGCAGCATAACAAGTTCAAAACATCATTGTTCTATGATTTAAGATTCTAATACATACCTGTTGGCATTCAGTTCTTACTTCTTATTCTTCCTTCCTGTTCTCCTTCCAGCCCTACCTGGGATATTCCATAAAACACCTTAGAGGTGAAATGAATTAATATTTAATAAACAATGAAATGTGGTTGTAAATTGCAAAGCCGGGAAGTTTAAAAATAAAATACAGGCAAAACTTGTGGCATAGACAGAGAAAGAGAACGTGGTTGCCTATCTAGATGGGAGGAAACACAGACTAGGGAAGGTCATTGGCCGTTGGATTTGCAGATAAAACAAATTTAGTTGGGGAGACAGCTTTGCCAGGAAAATAAATTTAGCTTTTAGAAAAGTCTACATTTATGAAGAATAAGAAAAAGCTCTTCAAAAAAAATCACAAACAAACAGGACACAAGCTCCCAAGTCCCTTAAAAGCACAACTGAATAGCCTAGTGATAGCAAAAGGGTAAACTTACAGAGGAAGAAACGGTGCTATTTTTGATACTTTCATATCACTTGTGCTTTCGTGACTTTATTTTTGTTCTTTGCCACAGTAACTTTTCAGCTTGAAAATAACCAGAGCAGGTTAAATGTACAGATGTTGTACTGGCCTGCATAGATTCAATAAAACTTCTAAACTATTGGAAATACTTTAAAACTACTTCGCTATATTTGCGATAATATTTATCCTAAACCTACAGACTACTGTATTAAAAGATAGAGATTTTTTTAGCAGTGCAGATGCTTTGAGGCCTCTCCCTCTTCAATGACTTCACAATTCTTCCTCCGAACTCATATCACAAAGACTAACAGGTTTTAAACACGCTTTCACCTTATCCAATACATTCACAGTGTCTGGTGATGTCTCTTCCCTATCCTTCCTAAAATTAGTTTTTTTATTTTTAAAACTAATTCATAAATAACAATAAACAATTTCTTATCCTAAGTAATTCCTCACTTGTGCGTTAATGTCAACAGCTGATTCAAAACATCTTTTTAATAGCCTTCTTACATCCATTTTGATTCAAAGTTATTAAACCTAAATTACTTAATATTTAGATTGTATTAATTTTTATATAACTTCCTATAAAAGAAGAAAAAACATTTAAAGTGAATATAGGGAAAGAGTAAGATGATAAGGATACAAAAAATTAGTAATAAAGATTGGGTATCAGATGGAGGAGGAGAGTATGGAGGTGAATGTATCAGATATTTACGAGGGAAGTGCAGCAGATGGGTCTGTGAAAGATAAGGCGAATCGATAGAATATTATTAGGGTAAAACAGTCGAGTGGTACACTGAGGAGGTCTGTGGAGACAAAGAACCTTGTCCAGAGAAGATTAAGATTAGATTTTGCCACCCGAAGTGGCTAGTTTATTTGAGCACCCCATAGTCCATCCTGTGGACGGTAGCGCGAGAGCATATGGATACACAAAAGGCCTAGGAACTAGGCCCCAAAGGGTTAACAGGAATACATATGGATTTATATCTACATATCTATAGTTCACTTATCTGTTACAAGCAAATTTAGGAAATTTGCTTAGTATATCTGGTATCTTATTTTCATTAATAAGATATCTTGACATGTCACATAGGTTATTATACTGTCTGTCTCTGTATTCCTCAATAAGTGGACAATTAAGCAC
Organism: Cherax quadricarinatus; assembly: GCF_026875155.1. Taxonomy (NCBI): domain Eukaryota; kingdom Metazoa; phylum Arthropoda; class Malacostraca; order Decapoda; family Parastacidae; genus Cherax; species Cherax quadricarinatus. The sequence continues at coordinate 22,827 of NW_026501960.1, read as the reverse complement.
ATAGTGTTCAAGAGAATGACCATATGCCTGATCACATAATTTACATTTAGTTTGATCATCATCTGTGTGTCTCCCAAACTGCCAGAAGTACTTGTAACCAAGCCTAAGCCTGGCCACTACAACATCAGTCAGTCTGTTCACATTGCAAGTTGCTCCATAAACATACTTATCTACGTTCATGTTATCATAGTGGGTTATAGATCTACTCAGGCTTCTAACTGCATTCCTATAACAATCATTTTCATTATTTACTTCTCTCCTAATATTATTCCTAATGCTAGACACAGTTATACCAAAGTTATATTCTACATTCTCCTTCTCGATACTCTTCTTGGCTAACATATCAACTTTATCATGAAGGAGTAATCCAATGTGTGATGGGATCCATAGCAATTGTACATTAATTCCTTTGTCCCTAATTTTTGAGTATCTATACCTGGCTTCCCCAATGAGCATGTTGTTGGAGTCATTATATGAGCCAAGAGCCTTCAATGATGACATAGAATCAGTAATGATGATAGAGTCAAGCTCAGTGTCATAGGTTAGCTTTAGCGCCATTAGGATTGCAAACAATTCAGTTTGCAGTGTAGACGCCCAGTTGTTAATTCTTATGCCTAACTCAACAAATTTATTATCGTTCTTAACTAGGGAGATGGCAACAAGAGCAGATGCAGCCCTGCCAGAAGACTCCTGTTTAGATCCATCAGTGTATATAACTTGTGATAACTTGTTACTACCAGCTAGGTGAGAAATTTCTTCTTGAGCAGTTGCTCTAACAAGAGATTTAAGGAAGGGATTACTAGCAATGAGCTTCTTGGGAGGAACTTGTAGGTATGTGATATTAAATGAACACATCTTCCATGGAGGGGTGAAATGCTCTTGTTGCCTACAGTGATACAGTTCATGCAGGTTATAAAACTTAATGCAGTTGCACGTTTTCACAATCCATTTAGATCTGTGTGTATTTACCTCTAGACACTTGGTAAGATTCACTGTGACAGTGTCTGGATCGTTTCTCAACATTCTAATACCGAGTACAGTGTTAATTTCAACAATCCTATCACTGATACTAGAAATACCAAGCTCCTTCCTCATGTTAAGAACTTTTGTAGATCTGGGACAGCCAAGAATAATCCTGAGAGCTTCATTTTGCATTAACTCCAAGGGTCGGAGAGAACTTTCTCTAGCTAATATCAACATGGGTCCAGAGAAGCAAAGAGGGGAATGTATGAAAGTATAGTTATACTAACACTTGTATATGAGTGCAAAGCATGGGTGCTGAATGTTGCAACAAGGAGAAGACTCGAGGCAGTGGAGATGTCATGTCTAAGGGCAATGTGTGGTGGTGTGAATATAAGGCAAAGAATTCATGGTTTGGAAATTAGGAGGAGGTGTGGGATTACCAAAACTATTATCCAGAGGGCTGAGAAGGGGTTGTTGAGGTGGTTCGGACATGTAGAGAAAATGGAACAAAATAGAATGACATCGAGAGTGTATAAATTTGTAGTGGAGAGAAGGCGGGGTAGGGGTTGGCCTAGGAAAGGTTGAAGGGAGGTGTTAAAGGAGGTTTTGTGTGCGAGGGGCTTTGACTTCCAGTAAGCATATACTTGATGTGCCATTGGAGTGTGAGCAAGGTAACATTTATGAAGGGAGTCGTGGAAACTCGCAGGCCGGACTTGAGTCCTTGAGATGGGAAGTACAGTGTCAGCACTCTGAAGGAGGGGTGTTAATGTTACAGTTTTATAACTGCAGTATAAGCACGCCTCTAGCAAAGCAATGATGGAGTGAATGATAGTTCTTTTTTTTGGGCCACTCTGCCTTGGTGGGAGATGGCCGATGTGTTAATAAAAAACTTGTTATAAAGATTTTAATCTTAAATTTGTCATTACAAGTTATTTGTTTCTTTTCATACAGACCCAAGTAGATTAAACTATGATTGGTGTGGTGGCACGAACATTAGAACTAGTTGTACCCCTGATGGAGCCCCCAGTGAAACCTTCTCTCGAACTCGAAGATGCTGTCAAGCTCATTTTACAACATGACCGAACAGTCATCACATCGTGTCTAGCACTTCTTGGCTCTATTGTCAACACAGTTACCAAAAACTATAGGCTTATTAAGGATTGTTTTAATAGGTAAGCAGATAGTTTTGATTTTTTTGAGGTGAAGGTATAAAGGGAACATCCTTACATTTGGTTAAATATAAATGAAAGTGTATGTCAATTTTAGCTTGAAATCGGTATTAATATCCAGTATACTTTTAATTTGCAGCCATCATGAGTAATAACTGTCACAGCAGATCATAATACCTGGGGCACCATTCTTTTTTCAGAATATAGAGAAATCTTAGTTGAACATAAAATATATATGCTTTATGTTCTCTTGGGTTTAATTGTTATTCACCATATGAAAATGATTGAGGTCCTGTCATTTACTTCTAATAATTAATAATAATAATGTAAAGTGAATGTTTTTAGATATTTGGGAGTTGATGGGTCAGGTGGGTTTATGAAGGATGGGGCTAACCATAGAATTGATGAAGGAAAAAAGGTGAGTGGTGCGTTGAGGTATACATGGAGACAAAAAAAAATGTTATCTTTGGAAGCAAAGAAGGAAATGTATGTTAGGTAAGACACATATGCAACAGTTAGACAACTTTATTCCGAAACGTTTCGCCTACACAGTAGGCTTCTTCAGTCGAATACAGAAAGTAGGCAGGAACAGTAGAGATGTGAAGACGATGTAATCAGTCCATCACCCTTAAAGTCGTAGAATTTGAGGTTGTCAGTCCCTCGGCCTGGAGAAGTTCAGTTCCATAGTCAGGAACTATCTGAAGATCAAGCGACAGTGCGGAGACTTAAATACTGTCGGAAGGAGAGGTGCAGGGTAGTAGTAGTATTAGTAGTAGTAGTAGTAGTGAGAGGCAACTGAAGGTCATGTCCCTCTCAGATCCAACCTTCTCACTTGAAAAGTTTGTCCAAGGTGTTTTCTGTACCAAGATGCCACGTGTTGCAGTGTCTGACAAGATGAACATCAAAATGGTATCAATACCGACAGGTTGTTAGGTAAGACAAAATATGCAACAGTTAGACAACTTATTCCGAAACGTTTCGCCTACACGTAGGTTCTTCAGTCGAATACAGAAAGTAGGCAGGAACAGTAGAGATGTAAGACGATGTAATCAGTTTCCCTCACCTTAAAGTCGTAGAATTTGAGGTTGTCAGTCCCTCGGCCTGGAGAAGTTCAGTTCCATAGTCAGGAAAAATATCTGAAGATCAAGCGACAGTGCGGAGACTTAAAAACTGTCGGAAGGAGAGGTGCAGGGTAGTAGTAGTATTTGTGGTAGTAGTAGTAGTGAGAGGCAACTGAGAGGTCATGTCCCTCTAGATCCAACCCTTTTTCACTTGAAAAGTTTGTCAAGGTGTTTTTGTACCAAAGGAGAGGTTTTTGAGTGTCTGAAAATGAACAAAAAGGGTATCTAACGAAGGTTGTTTAAACCATATGCAACATTTAGCCCAACTTTTTTCCGAAATTTTTCCCCTACACAGTGGGCTTCTTCACAATAAAAAATACGGGAAAGTAGGGGGGGGGGGGGGGGGGGGGGGGGGGGGGGGGGGGGGGGGGGGGGGGGGGGGGGGGGGGGGGGGGGGGGGGGGGGGGGGGGGGGGGGGGGGGGGGGGGGGGGGGGGGGGGGGGGGGGGGGGGGGGGGGGGGGGGGGGGGGGGGGGGGGGGGGGGGGGGGGGGGGGGGGGGGGGGGGGGGGGGGGGGGGGGGGGGGGGGGGGGGGGGGGGGGGGGGGGGGGGGGGGGGGGGGGGGGGGGGGGGGGGGGGGGGGGGGGGGGGGGGGGGGGGGGGGGGGGGGGGGGGGGGGGGGGGGGGGGGGGGGGGGGGGAAAAAAAAAAAAAAAAAAAAAAAAAAAAAAAAAAAAAAAAAAAAAAAAAAAAAAAAAAAAAAAAAAAAAAAAAAAAAAAAAAAAAAAAAAAAAAAAAAAAAAAAAAAAAAAAAAAAAAAAAAAAAAAAAAAAAAAAAAAAAAAAAAAAAAAAAAAAAAAAAAAAAAAAAAAAAAAAAAAAAAAAAAAAAAAAAAAAAAAAAAAAAAAAAAAAAAAAAAAAAAAAAAAAAAAAAAAAAAAAAAAAAAAAAAAAAAAAAAAAAAAAAAAAAAAAAAAAAAAAAAAAAAAAAAAAAAAAAAAAAAAAAAAAAAAAAAAAAAAAAAAAAAAAAAAAAAAAAAAAAAAAAAAAAAAAAAAAAATGTAAAAAATCGTCCATCACCCTTAAAGTTTTTAGAATTTGAGGTTGTCCCCCCTCGGCCCGGAAAGTTCAGTTCCATAGGGGGAACTACTAAAGATAAAAGCGACAGTGCGGAGATTTAAAATACTGTCGAAGGGAAGGGGTGCAGGGTGTAGTTAATATAGTAGTAGTGTAGTGAGAGGCAACGGGAGGTCATGTCCCTCTCAGATCCAACCCTTTCCCTTAAAAAAGTTTGCCCAAGGGGTTTTCGTCCCAAGTGCCACGTGTTGCAGTGTCTGACAAGATAAACTTCAAAAGGGTTTTTACAATCCGACAGGTTTTGGGGTGGGGAAATTTGCAACGTTAGACAATTTTTTCCCGAAACTTTCGCCAAAAAGTAGGCTTTTCAGTCAATACAAAAAAGTAGGCGGGAAACGTGAGATGTGAAGACGATGTAATCGTCCATCACCCTTAATAGTCGTAGAATTTTGAGGTTGTCGCCCCGGCCTGGAGAAGTTCAGTTCCATAGTAAGGAACTATCTAAAGAAAAAGCGACAGTGCGGAGACTTAAATACTGTGGGAAGGGAGGTGGGGGTGTGTAGTAGTAGTAGTTGTAGTAAGGAGAGGCAATGGGGTCATGCCCTCTCAGATCAACCCTTTCCCACTTAAAAAAGTTTGCCCAAGGTGTTTTCTTCCCAAGAGCCAGTGTTGCAGTGTCTGACAAGATGAACTAAAAAAGGGTTTTACATACGACGGGTTGTTGGTAAGACACATTGAACAGTAGAAAAACTTTTTTCCGAAAGTTTCGCCTACACAGTGGGCTTCTTCAATGAATCAGAAAGTAGGCAGGAACAGTAGAGAGTGAAGACGTGTAATCAGTCCATCACCTTAAAAGTGTAAAATTTGAGGTTGTCAGCCCCTCGGCCTGGAGAAGTTCAGTTCCATAGTCGGAACTATCTGGTCAAGGACAGTGGGAGATTTAAAATACTGTGGGAGGAGAGGTGCAGGGTATTTTGTATAGTAGTAGTAGTAGGTAGTGAGAGGCAAACTGAGAGGTCAGCCCCTCTCGACCCAACCCTTCCACTTGAAAATTTTGTAAAAGGTGTTTTTGTCCCAAGATCCCAGTGTTGCAGGTCTGACAGATGAACATCAAAAGGGTATACTTTTCCGACAGGTTGAGGTAAGGAAAATTGCAACAGTTAGACAACTTTTTTCCAAAAAGTTTCGCCTCACGTAGGTTTTCATCGAATACAGAAAGTAGGCAGGAACAGTAGAGTGTGAAGACATGTAATCAGTCCATCACCTTAAAGTGTAGAATTTGAGGTTGCATCCCTGGGCCTGGAGAAGTTCATTTCCCCTAGTCAGGACTTCTGAAGATCAAGCGCGTGCGGGACTTAAATACTGTGGGAAAGGGAGAGGTGCGGGGTAGTTGTAGTTAGTAGTTGTAGTATAGTGAGAGGAAACTGAGAGGTCAGTCCCTCCGATCCCCCCTTCCCCAAAAAATTTGCCCAAATGTTTTCGTACCAAGAATGACTTTCCAGGCCGAAAGATGAAACCCATCAAATTTTCCTCCCGACTTTTGGGGTAGAACTATGCAACAGTTTAACACTTTATGGTTTTTCGCCTACCGTATTCCTTATGAATACGGTAGGCGGAACTTTTGGATGTGAAACGTTGTAATCAAGTCCAATTTCACCTTAAAAGTGGGAAAGATAATTTTTGAGTTCACCCCTCGTGGAAAACTGCCAACAGGGCATCTTGGAAAAAATCACCGGACAGGGAACTTTTCGTGAGAAGGGTGGATCTGGAGGGACTTGACCTCAGTTGCCTCTCACTACTATACTTACTATATACTACACCCTTTGCACCTCTCCTTCCGACGTATTAAGTCTCCGCACTGTCGCTTGATCTTCAGATAGTTCTGCCCTATGGAACTGAACTTTCCAGGCCGCGGGACTGCAAACCTCAAATTCTACGACTTTAAGGGTGATGGACTGATTACATCTTCTACTGTTCCCCTGGCCTACTTTCTGATTGACTGAAGAAGCCTACTGTGTAGGCGAAACGTTTCGGAATAAACGTTGTCTAATGTTTTGCATATGGTGTCTTACTAACAACCTGTCGGTATTGTTTACCATTTTGATGTTCATCTTGTCAGACACTGCAACCCGTGGAATCTTGGTACAGAAAACACCTTGACAAACTTTTCAAAGTGTGAAGGGTTGGATCGAGAGGGACCATGACCTCTCAGTTTGCCTCTCACTACTACTACTATACTACTATATACTACCCTGCACTCTCCTTCCGACAGTATTAAGTCTCCGCACGGTCGCTTATCTTCAGATTAGTTCCTGACTATGGACCTGAACTTCTCCAGCCGAGGACTGACAACTCAATTCTACGAATTTAAGGGTGATGGACTGATTACATCGCTCTTCACATCTCTACTGTTTCTGCCTACTTTCTGTATTCGACTGGAAGAAGCATACTGTGTAGGCGAAACGTTTACGGGAATAAAGTTGTCTAACTGTTGTCATATGTGTCTTACTAACAACCTGTCGGGTATTGTATACCATTTTGAGGTTCATCTTGTCAGGACAACTGCAACACGTGGCATCTTGGATACAGGAAAACACCTTGGAACAAACTTTTTCACGTGAGAAGGGTTGGATCTGAGAGGGACATGACCCTCTCAGTTTGCTCTCACTACATATACTATTCTACTAGACTACCCTGCAACCTCTCCTTCCGACGAGTATTTAAGTCTCGCACTGTCGCTTGATCTTCAGATAGTTCCTGACTATGGAACTGAACTTCTCCAGCGAGGGACTGACAAACCTCAAATCTACGACTTTAAGGGTGATGGACTGATTACATCGTCTTCACATCTTACTGTCTCCACTGCCTACTTTCTGTATTCGATGAAGAAGCCTATGTGTAGGCGAACGTTTCGGAATAAAGTTATCTAACTGTTTGCATATGTGTCTTACCTAAACAACCTGTCGGTATTGTATACCATTTTGATGTCATCTTTCCACACTGCAAAACACGTGGCATCTTGGTTCAGAAAACACCTTGGACAAATTTTCAAGTGAGAAGGGTTGGATCTGAGAGGGGACATGACCTCTCAGTTGCCTCTCACTACTACTACTACTACTTACTATAATATACCCTGCACCTCTCCTTTCCGACTGTAATCTTAAGTCTCCGCACTGTCGCCTTGATCTTCAGAAGTTCTGGACTAGGGAACTGAACTTCTCCAGCGGGGCCTGACAACCTCAAATTCTACGACTTTCTTTAAGGGTGATGGACTGATTACATCGTCTTCACATCTCTTACTGTTCCTGCCTACTTGCTGTATTCGACTGAAGAAGCCTACTGTGTAGGCGAAACGTTTCGGAAATAAAGTTGTCTAAACTGTTGCATATGTTGGTCTTAACTAACAAACCTGTCGGTATTTGTATTACATTTTGATGTTCATCTTGTTTCAGACACTTGCAACACGTGGCATCTTGGTACAGAAAAAACATCCTTGGACAAACTTTTCAAGTGAGAAGGGTTGGATCTGAGGAGGGACTGACCAGCTTCTCAGTTTGCCTCTCATACTACTACTACTACTACTACTACTACTACCCTGCACCCTCTTCCGACAGTATTTAAGTCTCCGCACTGTCGCTTGATCTTCAGAAGTCCGGGACTATGGAACTGAACTTACTTCCAGGCCGGAGGACTGACAACCTCAAATTCTACGACTTTAAGGGAGTTGGACTGATTACATGTCTTCACATTCTCTACTGTTCCTGCTACTTTTCTGTATTCGCTGAAGAAGCCTACTGTGTAGGCGAAAACGTTTCGGAATTAGTTGTCTAACTGTTGCATATGTGTCTTTACTAACAAAACCTGTCGGTATTGTATACCATGTTGATGTTCATCTTGTCAGACACTGCAACACGTGGCATCTTGGTAAGAAAACACCTGGACAAACTTTTCAAGTGAGAAGGTTGGAGCTGAGAGGGGACATGACCCTCTCAGGGCCTCTCACTACTACCTACTACTATACTATACTACTACTACCCTGCCCTCTCCTTCCGACGTATTTATGTCTCCGCACTGTCGCTTGATCTTCAAGATAGTTTCTGACTTATGGAACTGAACTTCTCCAGGCCGAGGGACTGACAACCTTCAAAATTCTACGACTTTAAGGGTGATGGGACTGATTACATTCGTCTTCACATCTCTACTGTTCCTGCCATACTTTTGTATTCGACTGAAGAAGGCTACTGTGTAGGCGAAAACGTTCGGAATAAAGTTGTCCTAATGTCTTGCATATGTGTTTACCTAACAACTGATCGAGTATTGTATACCATTTTGTTGTTCATCTTGTCAGACACTGCAACAGTGGCATCTTGGTACAGAAAAACACTTGGGACAAACTTTTCAAGTTGAGAAGGGTTTTTGGATCTGAGAGGGACATGACCTCTCAGTTGCCTTCACACCTACTACTACTACTACTACTACATACTACCTGCACCTCTCCTTTCCGACAGTAATTAAGTCTCGCCACTGTCGCTTGATTTCGATAGTTCTGACTATGGAAATGAACTTCTCCAGGCCGAGGGGACTGACAACCTCAAATTCTACGACTTTAGGGGGGACTGATTACATCGTCTTCACATCTCTACTGTTTCCTGCCTACTTTCTGTATTCGACTGAAGATGCCTACTGTCGTTGGCGAAACTATCGGATTAAAGTTGTCTAACGTTGCATAGGTGTTTACCTAACAAAACCTGTCGGTATTGTTACCATTTTGTGTTTCCATCTTGTCTGTCACGCACACGTGGCTCTTGGTACAGAAACACCTTGGACATACTTTCAAGTGTGAAGGGGGGTTGGATTGAGAGGGACATGATCCTCTCAGTTGCCTCTCAACTACTACTACTACTACTACTACTACTACTACTACTACTTACTACTACCTGCACCTCTCTTTCCGACAGTATTTAAGTCTCGCCGCACTCGTCGCTTGATCTTCAGGATAGTTCCTGACTAGGGAACTGAACTTCTCCAGGCACGAGGGACTGACACTCTCATATTCTACGACTTTAAGGTGTATGGACTGATTCATCGTCTTCAGCATCTTACTGTTCCTGCCTACTTTCTGTATGTCGACCTGAAGAAGCCTACTGTGTAGGCGAAACGATTCGGAATAAAGTTGTCTAACTGTTGCATATGTGTCTTACCTAACAACCTGTCGGTATTGTATACCATTTTGATGTTCATCTGTGTCAGCGACACTTGCAAACGTGGCCATTTGTACAGAAAACACCTTGGACAAACTTTTCAGTGAGAAGGGTTGGATCTTGAGAGGGACATGACCTCGCAGTTGGCCTCTCACTACTACTACCTACTACTATATACTACTACTACCCTGCACTCTCCTTCCGACAGTATTTTAGTCTCCGCAACTGTCGCTTGATCTTCAGATAGTTCCTGACTATGGAACTGAACTTCTCAGGCCGAGGGACTGACAACCTCAAATTTCTACGACTTTAAGGGTGATGGATGATTACATCGGATTCCACATCTTTCTGTTCCTGCCTCTTTTCTGTATGCGACTAGATGAAGCCCTACTGTGTAGGCGAACACGTTTCGGAATAAAGTTGTCAAACTGTGCATATGTGTCTTACTAACAACCTGTCGGTATTGTATACCATTTTGATGTTCATCTTGTCAGACACTGCAACACGTGGCATCTTGGTACAGAAAACACTTGGACAAACTTTTCAAGTGAGAAGGGTTCGGATCTGAGAGGGGGACATGCCTCTCAGTTGCCTCTCATATACTACTACCATACAACTACTTCTACCCTGCACCTTCTCCTTCGACTGTATTAAGTCTCGCACTGTCGCTTGATCTTCAGATAGTTCCTGATATGGAATGAACTTCTCCAGGCCGAGGGACTGGACAACTCAAATTCTACGACTTTAAGGGTGATGGATGATTACATTTCGTCTTCAATCTTACTGTTCCTGCCTTACTTTCTGTATTCGACTGAAGAAGGCCTAACTGATGGTAGGCAAACGTTTCGGAATAAAGTTGTCTAACTGTTGCATATGTGTCTTACCTAAACACCTGTCGTTATTGTATACATTTTGATGTTCATCTTGTCAGGACACTGACACGTTGCATCTTGGTACAGAAAAACACCTTGGAAAACTTTTCAAGTTGAGAAGGGTTGGACTGAGAGGGGCATGACCTCTCAGTTGCTTCACTACTACACTACTACTACTACTACTACTACCCTGCACCTCTCCTTCCGACAGTATTTAAGTCTCTCGCACTGTTCGCTTGTCTTCGATGTTCTGACTATGGAACTGAACTTCTCCAGCCGAGGGACTGACCAAACCTCAAATTCTACGGACTTTAAGGGTGATGGGACTGATTACATGTCTTCACTCTCTACTGTTCCTGCCCTACTTTCTGTATTCGACTGCAGAAGCCTACTGTGTAGGCGAAAAACGTTTCGGATAAAGTTGCTACTGTTGCTTATGTGTCTTACCTAACAAACTGGTTCGGTAATGTATACCATTTTGATGATCATCTTGTCAGACACTTGCAACACGTGGCATCTTGGTACAGAAAACACCTTTGGACAAATCTTTTCAAGTAGAGGGTTGGATCTGAGAGGGACTTGACCTTCCAGTGCCTCTCACTACTACTAACATAATACTACACTATACTACCCTGCACCTCTCCTTCCGACAGTATTTAAGTCTCCGCACTGTCGCTTGATCTTCAGAGAGTTCCTGGACTATGGAACTGAACTTCTCCAGCCGAGGACTGACAACTCAATTATACGACTTTAAGGGTGATGGACTGATTACATCGTCTTCACATCGCTACTGTTTCCGGCTACTTTTCTGTTTACGACTGAAGGAGCCTACTGTTTGTAGGCGAAACGTTTCGGAATAAAGTTGTCTAACAGTTGATAGTGTCTTACCTAAAAACCTGTCGGTAGTGTTATACCATTCTTGATGTTCATCTTGTCAGACACTGCAAAAACACGTGATCTTGGTACAGAAAGGAAAACACCTTGGACAAACTTTTCAAGTGAGAGGCCGTTGGATTGAAGAGGGACATGACCTCTCGTGCTCTCACTACTTACTACTACTACTACTACTCTATACCCGGCACCTCTCTTCCGACAAGTTTTAGTCTCCGCACTGTCGCTTTGATCTTCAGATAGTTCCTGACTATGGAAACTGAACTTTCCAGGCCGAGGGACTGACAAACTTCAATTTTCTACGACTTTAAGGGTGATGGACTGATTACACATCGTCATACATTCTAATGTTCCTGCCTACTTTCTGTATTCGACTGAAGAAGCCTACTGTGTAGGCGAAACGTTTCGGAATAAAGTGCTCTAACTGTTGCACATATGTGTCTTACCTAAAACCTGTCGGTTTGTTACCTTTTGATGTTCATCTTGGCAGACATGCAACACGTGGCCATTCTTGGTACAGAAAACACCTTGGACAAACTTTTCAAGTGGACGAGGTTTGGATCTGAGAGGGACATGACCTCCTCAGTTGCCTCTCACTACTACTACTACTACTACTACTACTACTACCCTGCACCTCTCCTTCCGTCATATTTTAAGTCTCCGCAACTGTCGCTTGATCTTAGATGTTCCATGACTATGGAACTGAAACTTCTCCAGGCCGAGGGATGACAAACCTCAAATCACGACTATAAGGGTGATGGTTCTGATTACATCGTCTTACATCTCTACTGTTCCTGCCTACTTTCTGTATTCGACTGAAGAAGCCTACTGTGTAGGCGAACGTTCGGAAATAAAGTTGTCTAACTGTTGAATATGTGTCTTACCTAAACAACCTGTCGGTATTTGTATACCATTTTGATGTTATCTTGTCAGACACTGCAACACTGGCTCTTGGTACAGAAAAACCTTGGAACAAAACTTTCAACTGTGAGAAGGTGGATTGAGCAGGGACCATGACTCTCAGTTGACTCTCACTACTACTATATGCTACTACTACTCTACTACCCTGCCACTCTCTTCCAGACAGTATTTAAGTCTCCGCATGTCGCTTTGTTCTTCAGATAGTTCCTGACTATGGAACTGAAACTTCTCCCAGGCCGAGGGATGACAACCTCAAATTCTACGACTTTAAGGGTGATGAGATGATTACATCGTCTTCACATCTTACTGTTCTGCCTACTTTCTGGATTCGGATGATGAAGCCTACTGGTTAGGCGAAAACGTCTTCGGAGGAATAAAGTTGTCTAACTGTTGCATATGTGTCTTACCTAAACAACCCTGTCGGTATTGTATACCATTTTTGATGCTTTTCATCTTGTCAGACACTGCAACACGTGGCATTCTTGGTACAGAAAAACACTTGGACAAACTTTTCAAGTGAGAAGGGTTGGATTCTGAGAGGGACATGACCTCTCAGTTGCCTTCATACTTACTACTATACTATACTATTTACTACCCTGCACCTCTCCTTCCGACAGTATTTAAGTCTCCGCACTGTCGCTTGATTTCAGTTAGTTCCTGACTATGGAATGGACTCTCCAGGCCGAGGGATGCCAACCTCAATTCTACGACTTTAAGGTGTGCTGGACTGCTTTCATCGTTCTTCACATCTCTACTGTTCCTGCCTATTCTGTATTCGAACTGAAGAAGCCTACTGTGTAGGCGAACGTTCGGAATAGTTTGTCTAACTGTTGATATGTGTCTTACTAACAAACTGTCGGTTATTGTATACCATTTTGATGTTCAAGGGGGAATGTATAAAAATATGTGGTACCAACACTTATATGGGTGTGAAGCTTGGGTTGTAATGCCATGCAGAAGGAAGGTGGTTGGGAGGCAGTGGAGATGTCATGTCTAAGGTGGCAATGTGTGGTGTAAATATAATGCAGAAAATCCGGGTGAGTGGAAATTAGGAGAAGGTGTGGAGTTAATAAAAAGTATTTTTCAGAGGCTGATGAAGAGGGTTTTGAGGTTGGTTTTGGTCATTTAGAGAGAATTGATAAACGTCTAGAATGACATGGAGAGCGTATAAATCTATAGGGGAAGGAAGGCGGGTAGGGGGTCTCGTCCTCCGAAAAGGTTTTGGAGGGAGGGGTGGTAACGTAAAGGAGTTTGGTGGGCGAGTGGGAATGGAACTTCCAGCAAGTGTGCATGAGCGTGTTAGGGTTGAATGAGACGAAAGGTTTTTGGGACTGACAAGCTTGTTGGAGTGTGAGCAGGGTAATGTTTAGTGAAGGGATTCAGGGAGGGAAACCGGTTATTTTTGTATAGCAGACTTGAATATGGAAATGGGAATACAAAGCTGCCTTTATAGGTGGTGTTTGGGATATTGGCATTTTGGAGGGATATTTTGTGTCTTTATATAGCTTTCTGAACTGTTGTATCTGGGTTGGCTCAACAAAAAACAGTAATTACGTATGAGTGAGTGAAATGTTGGAATGAGAGTATTTTAGTCTTGGAGAGATTTTCTTGGGATTCACCCCTGCCTTGGTGGGAGACGGTCGACTTGAAAAAAAAAGATAATACCAAGTAGTTGGTATGGTTAGACAGCAGGCCACACAGGGAGGTTACCGTTCAGCCAAGCGGTGTTCTACGGAATCTGTAACGTTTTACATGATGGTAGGATTGCTGGTGTCTTTTCTGTCTCATACATGCAGATTTCACGTCCATCTTGCTACTCTATTACACTTCTAGATCACACTAACACTGCATATACAAGCTTATATATACACACACCTCTCGGGGTATTTCTTCGATTGGTCTTACTAGTTCTTGTTCTTAGTTTATTCCTCGTAACTCCATGGGGAAAAATGGAACAGAATTCTTCTTGTAAGCTATGCGTGTTTAAGAGTGACTAACATACCAGGAGCAAGGGGCAGGTAACGTCTTCTCCTGTATACATCTACTAAAGTTTAAAAAAAACTTTCATTTTTCTTTTGAAGCCACCTCTGCTTTGGTGGGATTTCAGTGGTTAATTGAAAAGGAAGAATAGTAATGGGTAATAATGTTATGGAATATGTGGGGTGAAACCATGGGTATAATTCAATGGGCTATGTAATGGTAGTTGAATGATTTGGACATTAGAGAGGATAAATTTAGCTAGGATGATGAGTGTATAAATCTGGGGCGTGGTGGCAGGAGGGTGAGTGTTTAATACACTAACAGGTTGGGGGGGTGAGGCTAGAAGAGCCAAGGTCTTACAGGTTTTGGGCATCCAGTAGGCTTGTATAAAAAAATAGTTTTAAGATGGTAGGTTTATCTCAATTTTGTAATAGAGTTCGGGATCATAAATACAACATTAAAATACAATTAAATCTTTAATATATATTTAAAACACACTATCTTTGGGACTAGGAGCGTATTAAAATATATATACACGTTAAAAGAAATTTTAGCCTCTTAAAATAATAAAATCTATGCTAAATAATAAGTTATGTAAATTTACAATAATAAATTGGTCAACTCTGTCTCACGACACCTTAATGACGCTCAGTGTCTCACACGACACTTATCCATGGTGTGTTGTGACGCTCCCTCTCAACTGTCACTTGACACCCTTTCTTCCGTGTAATGACGCTCCTACTCAACCGTGTCCACTAGACACCCTTTTCTCTGTGTCACACGACACTCCTACTCTCCGTGTCACTCTTGACACCCTTGTCTCTGCGTCGCACACTATCACCCACAGCGTCTTTCTCGAGGCCAGTCACATGATACTACTCAATGTACACTACAACCTGACCATCTTCAGTGTCAAACAACACCCTTTTCTTCTCAGTGTTCCACTACGGTCCTGTAGCATATCTCAGTGTTCGACTCAGTCATACTTTCCTAAATGTCACACTACGGTCCTAGCCCAGTTCAGTGTAACACTCCAACCTTTTCTTCATGTAATGTCCCACTAAAACAGCATCAGTCGACTCCGGCCCACAGTTGACCAGCCTAGGCGGTGAGTCCACAGACATCACCGGTAGTCCTGTAAATACTCTCTGAAGCCGGTTAACACACCGCAAGGTGGTCCGGTGCAACACACACTATGTTGCAAGCTCACTGAATGCGGGCGTCAGATAACTGAGGGCAACAGACTCAGTGAGCTGCGGTGAGCACTTCTTCTAAAATCAGCAGAAGCCAGTAGAATACTCTACTGCCAGTAGATGTGTACCATTAGGTGTTCTGGTAACTACTGCTTCGATGCATACCATGAGGTGTTCAGGTACGTACTGCTTCTAAGGCCGGCTCAGCAGTCCCCACAATGGGTTTGATGACGTACCCAGTGGTACTGCCGGCCGGTGGGTTAACTATTTAACCGCTAGTTTGGCAGGGGGCCATAACAGCTTGTGTAAGCATGTTAGATAAGAGTGCAAGGAGACATGTGGTTTCTTAATTAAGGTCATGGTGTTGAAATGTGAGCAGGGTAGCTTTAATGAAGGTTTTCAGGGAAACCATTTAGCTGGACTTGAGCCCTAGAGGTTGGAATTTTTTTTTTTATATTTTATTTAAAACATGACATTACAAAATATAATATATAAAACTCATTTTAGGGTATAAATTAACACAATCCTACCTACAGCTAACATTACACACCACACTTACAACTCCGTGTGGGTACACCCCCCCTTCCTGCTCCCTCATCCTATCACTTAACCCAAACCTGTTGGAGCTACCCAACAGAATTACATGATATGAACAGCACTTTTATATACACATCCTTGAAATGGTACTGAATAATCGATTGCAGACCATGCAATTCATTGCACTGAACATATTATACAGACATATTACCCTCCCCCTAGTGGTTATCCAACCACCCCACTATTTACAAGGAGTTCCCTGACAGCAGTAGTGTGAGGTGGTGCTTGTCGCGCCTCTGTCGTCAGACCAGGAGAACTACCATTAGTCAACATGGAGTTCAGTTATAGACGCAGGATTAACACTGTCGGTGTTGAACTTCTCAGTGGGGCAATAACGCCAGCGTCAGCCCAGGTATTACTACCTAAAATCATCAGAGACACGTATGGAATTCAGGATGGAGAGTTGTATGGCGTAGCATTGAACGGAGCACGTAGATTTTTTGTGAAACTGCTCTCAGCAACGGTTTATGAGTCGTTGGTCAACCGTTTTCAGGACGTAAGTCTTGATGCAACACCAGCTGTGCGTGTGAGGATGATCGATGTATCCAGACATTATACATGGATTAAACTGCGTAATGTCCCCTTTGAGGCTGATGAGACAGATATCAGAAAAGTTTTTGAGGAATACGGAACTGTTCATTTGGCCCAGCATGGTAAGTGGGTGTCGGGTGCCTACACAGGTATGCCGGAGGGCACTTTTAACCTAAAAATGACATTGCGACACCCCATACCGTCTTACGTGTACCTAAAGGAATTCAGGACACAGGTCATGGTGTCATACGCGGGGCAAAGGCGTACATGCCGACTATGTGGGGAATATGATCACATAGCGGCGGAGTGTGGGAAGCGGCAACGAGCTCCTGGCCCAGGGGCGGAGACATCCGCTTCTACACCGGGGGAAGCAGGCATTGATCAACGACGTGAAGGAGGGCGTGGTTGTCTATGGAGCGAGATAGTGGATGAGGCGTATAAGGCTGGGGGAGAGGGTGAGGCCATTGATCAGTTACCTGGTCCAGACACACTTCCAGTGGATCGGGTTGAGCAAAAAGTACAGGAAGAAGTGTTGGAACTTGAGGAGGAATTAGCCGAGGTTCTGAAGTCCTTGTCACTGCCTGAGGAGGTGGCTGCTCCTGACAGGGTGGTAGAAGACGAGGTGAAGGCTGTGGGGCATCAAAAACAGAATTATTCGGACGACGGGAGTGACAGCGTGACTGAGGTGTCACCGGGATCTTTGCCACTGTGTACAGTGGAGGTAGAGGTACATTGTGAGGCATCTCCAGACCAAGCCATGGAGGATGCGCCTGTCACAAGAAAGAGAGCCGCTGCATCGGATTCAGATGATGTCCTAACGCCAGCGCAGCGGACTGGGAAGCAAATATGGGCAGAAGGTGAAGGTAGTGGTGGCCATGACAGGAGGCACCGAAAGAAGGGGAGGGGGAGAGAGGGAAGTGTGCAGGTGACAAGTGGTCCCACATGTTCTGGTGGCCATCGGAAGAGTGAAGAGAGGAGGCAAGGGTGGAAACTTTAATAGGCCTCCAGTGTATGACAGTAAACGTTAATGGTTTGTGTAATAGTGTAAAGAGAGAATGGTTTCGAATGTTTCTGAATAAATTTAGAGTGGATGTTGTGTTCCTACAGGAGCACAATTTTAAGGAGGGTAGGGTGTTGGAGATGGAGGGGTTTCAGGTGGTAACCCTGCCATCTGCCTGTTTGAAAGGGGGGGGTGGGTATATTAATTTTTTTTTTATTTAAAAAACACAATACACATCATACATGTATGCTATACTTAGGTTACATAAACAAAGAAACGTGATCCATTAAATAATAAAAACAAACAACTTCACATTCCTTATCCCAGCACTAAACTTATACATAAGAAAAAACACGTTCAACTGTAAATGCTTGATTCCCCCTCCAAAGTGGCCAACCAGCACACACAACATACATGTAACTAAAAACAGCCCACACCTGTACATACAGGTGGGTTTATTATATCCATAAACTACAGCCAGTATCTTATAACACAAAAGGCAATATAATCCAAATAATGTCACACTTATTTACATTATATATGAAACTTTATAAACAAAGACATTCTCATATAATCCAATTCGTTGCACACTCATTAATATTGTATATTAAACTTTATACACAAAGACATAATACTAAACACCTCAAAAATTACAATATAATAAAGGTGACAAAATAGCCATTTCCACACCTTACCACAGAGAAACTAAACACACTATTAAAATAACAAAGATACACACTCATGTTACATGCACATTATTATTAGTGTGTTAACAATGCTTTGAGTGTTCCCTCTTGTAGTTGTCTCACTGACAAAGATCATTTACCTTATTAAAACTATGATCATCAATGACCTCTTGTCTTTCAACACATGGTTAAACTAAAACATTCACACACAAGAAAACTCTACAATTATACCACATCTGACATGTCATCCCTCCCATACAACTCTCATGACAATCCTACCACATTTACATATCCTTCATTATGGTCATAATTCGCTCTAGAAAAGGAAAATGGTCCCTTAGTACTTAAGTAGCCAAATTACTGAGTCCCCTTACCGTTATATTTCTATAAGCGTCCGGGAACGCAGTTGCCCACCTGTTACCATAAATGAGTTTATTTCTGCATACCGTGCGATAAATTCCAGCTGCAGTTGCCCTTACCCTAATCCCCCGCCTTTTTCCTTCAAGCCCCAGGAATAAAACAAGAAATCTGTCACAATGTACAGAATGGCTCTTTTTACAACCTCAGACAACCCCCTTACCTCTAAAGTTAGGGCACGCAGGATCTCTACATTGCCCCCACCGATTAACTTGAAGACTCTAGCCAGCCACACCCATACCTGCCCCAACTCCCTACAAAAATATACGGCATGAAAAGCTGTTTCCGATTCCTCACAATGTTCGCATTTCGCTTCCTTTACCAAACCCATCACACACAAAGCCTGCTTTGACGCTAAAATCCCCATTACAAACCTATAAACTAACTCCCTTACCCTCGGCATTAATCTAAGCTTCCTGAAATCATGCCAAATCGTACCCCAATCATACAAAGGGTATACCGCCACCCCTTGCATCACTTCTGGTTTCCTACTCATCTCTACTAACCTTCCCACCTTGAGCTTTTTTACCTCACCTATTACTAACATAACCCTTAGCATATTCTCACATTCCATCAAGTCCTTTCCTCCCCACCAACGTCGCACATCCCTCATCACCCTCCCAACCCTCACCCCTTTTACCCCCCCCCTCCCTTACGTACTTTTGTTTAACATACATGGCCTTTACCCTCGGCCCTAGCATCAAAAGCCCTACTCCCCCTCTGCGCACATTCGTCATAACCACCTCTTTACTTAGCCATGCTCGTCCAAAACCCCATATATAACAAAGCACCCTTCTCTGTATCTCCTTTATCTTCTGTTCCCGTAAAGGATACACCACTGCCACGTTCCACACTTTATTATAAACCAATGAATTTATTATTATTGCCCTTTGCATTAGAGTAACATCCTTCGCTCTTAGGTTCCTAATCCGTTGTACAACTTTCTCTCCCACCAATTCCGAATTCCTCTGCCTAGCCTCTTGCTCATCTGCCATATAGATTATCCCACAAATTTTCAGCTGTTCAGTCACATCCCATCCAGACTCCACCCCCATTCTACCCCCCACCCAATCTCCTATCTCTAATAATTTCGATTTAGCCCTGTTGACACGCATGCCTGACGCCTCTCCAAAAAAACTCATTACTCTCTCCACCTTTCGCAAACCTTCGACATCATTGATCAGTATTGTTGTGTCATCTACATAACCAACTACCTCTGTGATCCCCTTACCCTCCTCCTGTAACGTTGTTGCTTCCTCAACCATTCCATAAAACGGGTGTTGCATACATGCAAACAGAATTTGAGACATAGGACACCCCTGGAGGTTACCTGGAGGTTATTCCGGGGATCAACGCCCCCGCGGCCCGGTCCATGACCAGGCCTCCCGATGGATCAGGGCCTGATCAACTAGGCTGTTACTGCTGGCCGCACGCAGTCCAACGTACGAGCCACAGGCCGGCTGATCCGGCACTGACTTTAGGTATCTGTCCAGCTCTCTCTTGAAGGCAGCCAGGGGTTTATTGGCAATTCCCCTAATGCTTGATGGGAGGCTGTTGAAAAGTTTTGGGCCCCGGACACTTATGGTGTTTTCTCTTAGTGTACCAATGGCGCCCCTACTTTTTATTGGCGGCATTTTGCATCGCCTGCCCAGTCTTTTACTTTCGTAGGGAGTGATTTCTGTGTGCAGATTTGGGACCATTCCTTCCAAGATTTTCCAAGTGTAGATTATGATATATCTCTCCCTCCTGCGTTCCAACGACTACAAGTCAAGTGCTTCCAAGCGTTCCCAGTAGTTAAGGTGCTTGACAGAACTTATACGTGCAGTAAAGGATCTCTGTACACTCTCTAGATCTGCGATTTCACCTGCTTTGAATGGAAATGTTAATGTACAGCAGTATTCTAGCCTAGAGAGAACAAGTGATTTGAAAAGGATCATCATGGGCTTGGCATCTCTCGTTTTGAAAGTTCTCATTATCCATCCTATCATTTTCTTTGCACCCTACCAAATTCATCCACCAATCTCTGCAACTTCTCTTCAGAATCTCCCAAGAACACAGTGTCATCAGCAAAGAGCAACTGTGACAACTCCCACTTTATGTGTGATTCTTTATCTTTTAATTCCACGCCTCTTGCCAAGACCCTCGCATTTACTTCTCTTACAACCCCATCTATAAATATATTAAACAACCACGGTGACATCACACATCCTTGTCTAAGGCCTACTTTTACTGGGAAATAATTTCCCTCTTTCCTACATACTCTAACTTGAGCCTCACTATCCTCGTAAAAACTCTTCACTGCTTTCAGTAACCTACCTCCTACACCATACACCTGCAACATCTGCCACATTGCCCCCCTATCCACCCTGTCATACGCCTTTTCCAAATCCATAAATGCCACAAAGACCTCTTTAGCCTTATCTAAATACTGTTCACTTATATGTTTCACTGTAAACACCTGGTCCACACACCCCGTACCTTTCCAAAAGCCTCCTTCTTCATCTGCTATCCTATTCTCCGTCTTATTTTTAATTCTTTCAATAATAACTCTACCATACACTTTACCAGGTATACTCAACAGACTTATCCCCCTATAATTTTTGCACTCTCTTTTGTCCCCTTTGCCTTTATACAAAGGAACTATGCATGCTCTCTGCCAATCCCTAGGTATCTTACCCTCTTCCATGCATTTATTAAATAATTGCACCAACCACTCCAAAACTATATCCCCACCTGCTTTTAACATTTCTATCTTTATCCCATCAATTCCGGCTGCCTTACCCCCTTTCATTTTACCTACTACCTCACGAACTTCCCCCACACTCACAACTGGCTCTTCCTCACTCCTACAAGATGTTATTCTTCCTTGCCCTATACACGAAATCACAGCTTCCCTATCTTCATCAACATTTAACAATTCCTCGAAATATTCCCTCCATCTTCCCAATACCTCTAACTCTCCATTTAATAACTCTCCTCTCCTATTTTTAACTGACAAATCCATTTGTTCTCTAGGCTTCCTTAACTTGTTAATCTCACTCCAAAACTTTTTCTTATTTTCTACAAAATTTGTTGATAACATCTCACCCACTCTCTCATTTGCTCTCTTTTTACATTGCTTCACCACTCTCTTAACCTCTCTCTTTTTCTCCATATACTCTTCCCTCCTTGCATCACTTCTACTATATATAATAATATATATATATATATATATATATATATATAATATATATATATATATATATATATATATAATATATATATATATATATATATATTATTTTCTACATAACTGAACGTTTTCAAAAAAATATTTTATGGGTTCATAGATACAATTTTCTTTCGCTGAAAATAGTGTAAAAGTTTTAGTTTTGCACCAAACCTACAATAACTTAGAAACCTCACCTAGCCTAATGTTTGAAGTTGTTTAATTAATTCATGTTCAGACTGATTTTCGCATTTTTTCACTCTGCTTATTCGCCAAAAATGGCCTTGTTTTAGAAGGGTTGCCGTGTACTCAATGGATGCCACTCTTATATGGATTCTAGTATAGTTTGCACAGGATAATACTGTGCTATGATTTATGCTTCAGTGTCGGGTATGAGAATGAAGAAGCGAACAGTAACTAGCACAGAGCTTTTCACTATGACAGCCTCCGATTTCACTTTTGGGTTCTATTCTTTACAAAATTAAATATGCATCTGAATATAATTGCAGTTATTCCTTTTGCACTTGGCTTTTGTAAAGTCAGTGTAAACTAACATCTGAATTTTGGTCATCTTCCACTGCATCTAGGCTATGTCGTAATTGTCAAGCAATTGCCAGTGGAAAGAGCGACATGCTCTGAACCCATGCTGCCCTGGGATGTGCAATCGTTGAGATTTCATGTAATAGCAGTCTGCATTCGTCTCTCGACCTCCGGGGAGAGGACGCACGCCTAGTAGCTACACCTGCCCTCTGGTGGTGACCTTTAGCAACTAGAAGACAAAATGGCGTACCGAGTGGGACAGAGGATTAACACTGTTTGTATACAGCTGATACGTGGCACACTTACTGGAACTACGATGCATACATTGCTGCCTGCTATCATCAGGGACGCCTATGGTGTCCCCAACGAGGAAGTTTATGGTGTTGCCTTAAATGGGATGAACAGAGTTTTCCTGAAACTGAATCATACCGGCGTCTACGACAGACTTGTTGACGAGTACCAGGAGAGGAAGGTGACAGTGAACTCGGCAGTGGAGGTTGTTCTGCATGACGTATCCAGGTAC
>NW_026501939.1:0-18245 GCF_026875155.1 Cherax quadricarinatus | reverse complement strand
ATATATACAGACTTTGCAAAAGCCTTTGACAAGTGGACCGGGGTAATAGCGCACAAAAGCGTCTAAAGGAATAAGGGAAAAGTCGGTCGAGGGATCTATAATTTCCTCACTAGCAGAACACAGAGAGTAGTCGTCAACAGAGTAAAGTCCGAGCAGCTACAGTGAAAAGCTCTGTTCCACAAGGCACAGTACTCGCTCCCATCTTGTTCCTCATCCTCATATCTGACATAGAAAAGGGATGTCAGCCACACCCACCATGTCTTCCTTTGCAGATGACACCCAAATCTGCATGACAGTGTCTTTCCATTGCAGACACGGTAAGGCTCCAGGCGGACATCAACCAAATCTTTCAGTGGGCTGCAGAAAACAATATGAAGTTCAACGATGAGAAATTTCAATTACTCAGATATGGTAAACACGAGGAAATTAAATCTTAAATCAAGTAAAAAACAAATTCTGGCCACAAAATAGAGCGAAACACCAACGTCCAAAGACCTGGGAGTGATCAGTCGGAGGATCTCCCCTTCAAGGACCATAACATTGTATCAATCGCATCTGCTAGAAAAATGACAGGATGGATAATGAGAACCTTCAAAACTAGGGAGGCCAAGCCCATGATGACACTCTTCAGGTCATTATTCTATCTAGGCTGGAATATTGCTGCACACTAACAGCACCTTTCAAGGCAGGTGAAATTGCTAACCTAGAAAATGTACAGAGAACCTTCACGGCGCGCATAACGGAGATAAAACACCTCAATTATGGAGCGCTTGAGGTTCCTAAAACCTGTATTCCCTGGAACGCAGGCGGAGAGATACATGATTATATACACCTGAAATCCTAGAGGGACTAGTACCGAACTTGCACACGAAAATCACTCACTACGAAAGCAAAAGACTTGGCAGACGATGCACCCATTCCCCCAATGAAAAGCAGGGTGCACTAGCACGTTAAAGAGACCATACAATAAGTGTCAGGGGGCCCGGGGACTGTTAAAAGCCTCCCAGCATACATAAGGGGGATTACCCAAAAGACCCCTGGCAGTCTTCAAGCTGGCACTGGAAAACACCTAAAGTGGGTTCCTGACCACCGGGCGGGGCTCGACGTTGGTTTTGCAGCCAGCAGCAACACCTGGTTGATCACTCTGATCCACCAGGAGGCCTGGTCCAGACCGGGCCGCGGGGCGGTGACCCCCGGAACTCTCTCCAGTAAACATATTTCTCTCAGTCTTCTCGAAAATACAAAATAATTACTAGAAAACTCGATGGTGACATCTTGATGTCGGCGTGAGTCGCGATTACCGCAGAATCTCGAGGTGACTCGGGGAAAAACCGTGGGTGACGTCACAGACACTGACGTTATAAAGTCGACTGCATCGGGGGTGCAAGGATGGGGGCAGCAGACCACAGCAGGGGCCGGGGACTTTGGTAATCCGTCTGGTAGATCCCGTGACTCGCCCACACCCACGTGGCGTCGTATCCACGTGGTGTGATCTACTGGCATGTGACCCACGTACTTCGATTGCCTCGGGCACTGGGATCACAGCTCGGGAAATGAATTCACATAAAAAACACAAAAACACAGCAGAGGGGGGATGGCAGGGGGGTGTAGGGTACTTTTGGGGCGAGGAGCGTGGGTGATGTATGGCAGGGCGAGCATCTGGCCACCCTCCTCCTCCCCCACAAACACTGGAGCTCACACTGGACGCAGAAATCACACAAAATCACCCTGGCTTGCTGAAAACCTGTGCGACTGAACAAAAACGCAGCAATACAAGTATGCTAAACTGTGCTTGAAAACAGCGGGGGACACTGTACGTGGGACACTGTAGCGTGGACCTGTAGCGGGGGGTCACGTGACGCCATTTACAATTCTGAAGAAATTGGGAAAATTTTCGGGGGATCCTGCTTTTCCTGTGTCTGGGTGCTCAAACGTGCAGACACGCATCAATAACTTTTTGAAAAGGGGATGTTTTCTTGGTAGGGTGAGAAGTGAAGATGACTTCATACCTTTCCTTCCCGCTTTGGGAAAACACACTGCTGCGAAAAGCGCTAAAAATTTAAAAGAGATTTTTGGTAGGTGCTGCAAGCGGGTGGTTAATGATGACCTTTGGGGGCTCTTCGTTTTTTGTTATGTCGGGGGGGTACACGGGCTTGTGTGTTTGTCCCCAGGGCCCGGAAGGGCATCCCAGAGAGAGGGGGGGAGTACTGTGCCCTGCTGCTAGGCCGCGGGATGGGGGTTTAGGCAAGTCTGAAGTGGAAAGGCCCTTTGGGTGGCAGCCCCACATGGGCAAAATTGAACAACTGGCAGACACAGGGGCTGTCTGTGCAGACATACGGGCTGTTACATGGGCCCGGTTAATCAGCAACAAGAGTCACATGGTGACCGGGTTTAAACCCAAAACCCCAAGATCGCATGGGACCAGTTAGACCAGCAACAAATCAGCATGGGCCCCGTTAATCACAACAAGGTCAGCATGGTGACCGGTAAACCAGCAACAAGACAGCAGGTGACCCTTAACCACAACAAGAGCAAAGGTGACCAGGTTAACCAAAACAAGGTCAGCATGGTGACCAGGTTAGACCACAAAGGTCCATGGTGACCGGGTTTAGACCACAAAAAAGGGAGTCAACATATACCAAAAAACCAGCAACAAGAGTCAGCATGGTGACCGGTTAGACCAAACAAGATCAGCATGGTGACCATTAGACCACAACAAATCAGCAGGGTGCCAGGCAACCAGCAACAAGAGTCCATGGCCCAGTTTAAACCAGCAAAAAGTCAGCATGGGACCAGTTAGACAACAACAAGTACATGGGCCCAAATTGCCCACAAAAAGATAGCATGGTGACCGTTAACCAGCAACAAAGTCACATGGGACCGGGTTAGACCAGCAAAAAGAGTCGCATGGTGACCGCAAACCACAACAAAGTCAGCGGAAAACCGTTAAACCCAGCAACAAGAGTAGCATGGTGCCGGGTTAGAGCACAACAAGAGTCGCAGTGACCAGGTTTTAAACCGCAACAAGAGTCACAGGGTGACCGGTTACCAGCAAAAAGAGTCACAGGTGACCAGTTGACCACAACAAGATCAGCAGGGTTTCCAGTTAACCACAACAAGAGTCAGTGGTACCAGGTTAGACCACAACAAGATCACATGGTGACCGGGGTTAGACCACAACAAGGGGCCAGCAGGGTGACCGGTTAAAACCACAACAAGAGTCAGCATGGTACCACTTAGACCAGCAACAAACAGCATGGTGCCGGGAAAATCAGAAAAAGAGTCAACTAAATGACCAGATAGACCAGCAACAAGAGTCCAGGGTGACCGGGGTTAGATCAGCAAAAAGAGTCACATGGTACCAGGTTAGACCAAAACAAATCGCATGGTGACCAATTAGACCACAACAAGAGTCAGCATGGGACCGGGTTAGCCCAGCACAAGATCAGCATGGTGACCAGGTTAACCCAACAAGAGTCGCATGGTGACCGTTAGACACAACAAGAGTCAGCATGGGACCAGTTAGCCCAGCAACAAGAGCAGCATTTACCAGGTTAGCCCCGCAACAAAATCAGCTGGTGCCCATTTTAGACCAGCAAAAAGA
This sequence comes from Cherax quadricarinatus, assembly GCF_026875155.1. NCBI lineage: Eukaryota > Metazoa > Arthropoda > Malacostraca > Decapoda > Parastacidae > Cherax > Cherax quadricarinatus. The sequence continues at coordinate 14,641 of NW_026501939.1, read as the reverse complement.
TCACATGGTGACCAATTAGACCAGAAAAGAGTCACATGGTGACCGGGTTAGCCCACAAAAAAGAGTCAGCATGGTGCCCTTAGACCAAAACAAATCCAGGTACCGGGTTGACCACAACAAGGTCACATGGTGACCATTTTTAAAACCGAAACAAGGTCAGCAGGGTACCAGGTTAGACCAGCAACAAGGGCCCATGGTGACCGGGTTTAACCAGCAACAAGAGCAGCAGGTGACCAGGAAAAATCAGCAACAAGAGTCAACATGATGACCAGTTAACCAGAACAAGAGCCCACATGGTGACCAGGTTAATCACAACAAGAGTAGCATGGTGACACTTAACCACAAAAAACGTCAACTGTACCGGTTTTAGGACCAGCAAAAAGAGCCCAAAATAGTGAAGGGTTAAATAAACAAGAGTCGCAGGGTGACCGGGTTAGCCCATAAACCAGATCAGCATGGGACCGGTTAGATCAGCACATGATAAGGGTGCAAGGTTTTAATTTATCGACGTCAATTGGTCAGGTAAACGGGGTAAAAGTCTCCGGGGGCAGTTCTAGCTTCTATAGTTTTTCCCTTTTAAATTTTATTTTTATTATTAAATAAAAAAATCTTCTGAATCGACCTCATAGAATTCAAAAATTTTATAAAAAATCTCGGGGATACAATTTCAACTCACTTTGATAGACATAATTTTATTTTTCATCATCAAGCTGCACAAATCCTTTTTACAGTTCAACACTAAACTCTTGACTAAGTTCCGGAAGAAGCATTACAAAAATAACTGCAAGAAATTGCTTCCCAATTTTTTCAAGGTTGGGAACCGCAGCAATCAATACTAGGGGGGGAGAGCCAACTTTGTAGTACCCACAGTCATGGCCAGCGTCAAACACCTTTTTTTTTTACAGCAAAAAAAGGAATGGAACAACTACCCCACATGTCAAACCAGTCATAGCAAACATTCAAGAAGACTGCCCAAAAGGGTCTGATGAAGAGCTTCAAAAGGGGGGGGAATATTTTTTTTTTTACTAACATACGTGTAAATTTTCCTTTTTTCCTGAATGACCCTCTTTTTTATATCTTAATGCCCCGGGTAGTAATTCTTTTTAGTATATAATAAGATTTATCTTCATTAAAGAATAAAAGAAAATTTAAAACATTTTTAATTATAATAAAAGGGAAAAGGGCCCCCAAAGAAATAAGCTGACTTTTTTTTGGGGGTTACCCCCGGGTTTTTACACATAAAGCTGCTAGTATGATAATTCTATTAACTGTATTTTTTTACCGAGTAAACTTACTACTAGGGGTTCTTGGGTTTTTGGTGTTGGGAGGGTACGGAGGAGGGGGGAGGGTGGGTTGCGGGACGGAGGGAAGGAGAGAGGCTTTGGGGGAAGGAGAGAGGCGGTGGAGGGAAAAGGAGAAGGGGGGGGGGAAGGAGAGAGGGGGTGGAGGAGGGGGAAAAGGGGGTGTGGGGCACTTAAACAAACCAAGATAATTTATATTGTTTCACTGATTCAAATAAAATTTGACAGGAACCAAAAACCAACTTTCCTACACTTCTTGTGTCCCGGAGTCCTTCCTGGGTCCTATTCTGCTATAAAACCCAGGATAAATCTCTGTATTCGAAAATCAGTTTTTCTATATTGATTTTGGGGGCCTATAACCTTGGGGGTTTTCAGGGACGAGTTTTGCTTTGGTGATAGATTCAGCTGCTGGTGTTGGGAAAGAACAGTTAACACCCCAAAAGTAAGAAATATCTTTGTACTGTTATCAGGACATTGTCGATAGAGCGGATGTGGAAAATGTGTGGCTGCTCTGCATGACGTACGACAATATACTACATCCCACTACTGAAAACATGGAAGGATCCGTTTTGACCGACATCATAAACCTTTGAGTGTTGAAAAACCTCGAGTTCTGTTTAATGGTGTTGGTTATGATTACGGCTAACACCAAGCAGTCAGTTATTTTGGTATGCTATGTCACGAGTGTTTACCAATGCCATGATCTGTAACCAGTAAGTGGGAGAAACTGGGAGTCTCATCATCGTAGAATGAAGGTGAGCAGCATCAAAGGTTTCAGGGTTAACGCAAGTACTGGAGTCAACCAAGTGTTGACTGAAAGTGATTCCAGCTTATGAGGAAGATTAGTAGGCGAGCCAGAGTAAGCAGTATGTGCTGCAGGGATCAGGGACCCCGGAGGAGACACCATGAACATGACAGTAAATGAAATATTTTTCTTAATAGGAGAGGGGTAGGGGGTATGAAGGATAGTTCCGAGGAATAACAAAAAGAGACCAAAAACTTGCCCCTAAAGTCACGATCTGCATCGGTGCGGCAGGCAGTGCTGACTCTCCATGGAAACCTCCCTCCACACTTCTCCGAATATATCAGGATTCTCAGCACACTAAGATGGCACCTCCCCAAGTGACTGAGCTAGGCTCAGCCATTAGTAGATGTGGGCGACCAACAACACCTGTTGACTGCCACACCGGGAGTCATACCCCGGTCACTCTCCCCCCCGGGACCCGGGAAAGTGGACTAAGAGTTGAATTGATCTGTGGAATATTGGGGAAAATTATTTCCCAGTAAGGAGGGCGGGGAAAAAAAGGGTTTATTTATCTGGCATTTAGATTAGATCCCTACGCAGGGGCCAGGGGATCCCTTTTCCCCTCAATTAGAAAGTACACAGCATAGAAAAATGTTAGCAACTTTTGAGTTAGAAAACGTGAAAAAAAATGCCTGAGAAGCATTTTGGCTTTTGTACATGGGTTTCCTGGGTTATTACTAAGATTGAGAATATAAAAGATAGTTTTGAAAATTTGAGTGAACAGTGTCTGCACTAGATCTTTAGAGCAAATCTGGGAGACGCAGGAACTTAGTGAGCGTCTTTATCAGGACTTTCAAGCCATAGTGTAGAAACATCACAAGTATGTAAAAGCCATGATGGGGTTAATTAATTCTGCAAGGACCCTAAGAACTTATGAGAAAATGCCCATCAAATATATTTTGCTTTGTAGCATATATTGTGAGTGTTTTCAGTGCTGATCTAGGATTTTCTCATACGTATTATAATCATTTTCATATTTGAATTTAAGAAATTTTATTATAAGTAATATTTTGCTTTCTAGAGAAACCTCTTAGGTAATGTAACTGGTAATGTATTAAAAAACTAGAGTTACTTTTGGAATAAAAAAAAATCAAAATTACTATAATATAAAAAAACAGTTTTTGCAAAAAAAAAAAAGTTATAATTATTTTAATCAGAAAACGTGAAGTATTATTAATTTAAACAGCCAAGAGGAAGAGTTACCACATAAAACTGACACTGAACATTATTATAATGTACAAGTTGCTCTCTCCTTAGCTTTATACTGATCTGTTGATATATACAGTATTAGTCAGTGAAAACATAAAAAATGTCTTAAAGACTGAAGAACGGAACACACATCACCTTCCCCCTCCTCACTCTTCTCTTTTCTCTTTTCATACGTTACCACTTGTCGACTGTCCCCAGTTTTAATGTCGCCATCACCACACAGAAGCTGCTGCGCAAGCCAAGTGTTTGGACAAATGCCTTCATGTGGTGAACACTTGTGGTATTCAACAACCTGTGAACATTGTTCACATAACTTGCCCATGAAGGAAGCTTCAGTAAATTAGCCTCCTCATGGACATCAGTATATATATATATTCCACAAGAGAATTTTGTTGTTCATTTAAACCACATCTTCCACGTATGTAACCCATCTATCTCCACATCCCTAACAAGGCGTATAACGTACGCAACCCATATATCTTCATATCCACAACAAGGCGTATAAAGTACGCAAAACAGCCACGATAAAAAAAAATGAGTCTGCCAGTATATTCCTTCCTCACATTCCTTCTTGTTCTGCGAAGATTGACAACTAAATATGCGAGGAATTACCACTGAAATTAGGCCTCTTCTGTCTTCAGGATGGATCAAGATGCTGGGAAAATAAAAATACTTTGGTAAGCTCGATCATGGGATTATTTCTTGTGTTGTTATTTCGGTACTTTGGTTTATCATCATTGGTGTTTGTGCATGTTAGAAAATATGTCCTTTACTAGTCTGATAAAACCATACAATTCACTAAATGTTCACAGTGTTTACTAAAACTTGAAGTAGTGAACAACGTTACTTTCCGTCACACGATATTCCACAATTTCTTTAATTACGAAGGTAATGAAGATTAATTGATAAACCCCTGCCGTACACCTACTTTTTTAATTAACTAGAAGTATATAATTTAAAAAACATGAAATTTTTTAAACTTCTCAAAAATCGCGTTTAGTGTAGATGAAATGTTGCCCAATTTTTATTACAAAATATTCCTAAAAATGCTTTTGTGTGTTCATAAAGAATTCAAAATAACTATCCAATTTATATTTTAGGCTGTAAAAGCCGCTGTCAATATCCGTTTAAGATAAAATCATTTACGAATAAAATATTCACAGAAAATAAAATTTTCCCTGGAATTACGTCAGCTAAAAGCATGAATAACATTTCCGCTTAACGAATCAAATAGGCCGCTAATACAGAAATTCACTGCTATTGCTACAATGTTCTCAGTGATCATTTAAAATTAAATTAAACATTAAATCTCAAAAAGTCATACTCATAAAAAACAACGTTTGATAATTTTATTTTAGGTCAAAAATGTCTCAAATTTCTTCCCACCACAACAGTGCCAAGTTCCCTCCCACAACAGTGCCAGGTTCCCGGCCTAAACAGTACCAGGTTCCCGCCACAACAGTGCCAGATTCTAGCCACAACAGTGCCAGGTTCTCGACACAACAGTGCCAGGTTCCCGCCACAACAGTACCAGGTTCCCGCCACAACAGTACCAGGTTCCCGCCACAACAGTACCAGGTTCCCGCCACAACAGTACCAGGTTCCCGCCACAACAGTACCAGGTTCCCGCCACAACAGTACCAGGTTTCCCGCCACAAACAGTACCAGGTTCCCGCCTGAACTGTTTCCAGGTTCCCGCCACAACAGTGCCAGGTTCCCGCCACAACAGTACCAGGTTCCCGCCACAACAGTACCAGGTTCCCGCCACAACAGTACCAGGTTCCCGCCACAACAGTACCAGGTTCCCACCACAACAGTACCAGGTTCCCGCCACAACAGTGCCAGGTTCCCGCCACAACAGTACCAGGTTCCCGCCACAACTATTTCCAGGTTCCCGCCTGAACTGTACCAGGTTCCCGCCACAACAGTGCCTGGTTAGTGCCAGACTAAACACTATGTTAATAATCTGAGAATATTGAAAAAATATCGAAACGGTTCCGTTGGCAATTACAGATTACTTTTTTAGGATTAAACTATAAGGTTGGAACCTGAAGTATCAACAACTCTCTGAAATTTTTGGTGTTCTCGCACATAGGGCTGTGAAGTTTTTACTGTTACTGAAAATAACAAGTCTGGAACATACTGTATTTCCCACAAGTTTCACATTACATGCTGTCAGAAACAACACTAATCATAATTCCCAAGTGTTGACACAGTTGACAGTTGGCAACATTGTGCTCATTGGTTAGGTGTATTTATATTAGTAATATAGACATACCTGTCATGCGGCGCGAGAGTTGTCCCACGATGACCAGTGATCCACACTTACCTGTCATGCGGTGCGAGAGTTGTCCCACGATGACCTGTAATCCACACTTACCTGTAAAGTAAAACAAGGAAATTTATTTAATCGTTTTGCCTACCTCAAGACTAAATATCAATCTTTTTTCTTTAAAAATTTTGCTAATTAATTATTTTCTTTCCCACACCCCCACCCCCCCTCTGGGAAAACCACAATTAGTAATGAAGTCTTGCTGAGGTGTTTTATTATCAAAACAAAGCGCAAAAAACCAATCAGGGTTTTTAAAGCACTGCAGGTAGAAGTTTTAGGTCAGTGAGGGGGCTAAAGGAGTAAAATCAAAGGTTTGTGTAAAAAATCTGTTGTGTCAAAAAGTAAAAGAGAAAGTCTTGCCCAAAGGTGGGACTGTCAGCGAGGGGGGAAGTAAAGTAAAAATAAAAGGACGGTAACGAGTGGAAGGTGAATATTGCTCGCTGATAGATGGACGTCCAACGAATATGGCAAATGAAAGTAAAAATGAAAATACATACAGGTAGAACGGGGCGCTTCCATGAGATACCCATAATGAGGTGTTCCCCAATCCCAAACAAGAGAGAGTAGTCTCAAAACCCTGATGGCCAATATGAAAAAAATACACAAAAATTTTGCGCACAGTCAACAATTTATGGGTAGAAGACTAGTGAAATTTCCGTTGGTTTTATAAATTAAATTTTGTGAGTCATGTTTGTCTCAGCTTTGAAATTACTTAATGAAACAAAAATTTTGTTCAGTTTCAAGAAAAATATGTGACTCCCCAAACCGTATTTTATTTTAAAAGGAGGAAGCGCAAAACCCGTGGATTATACAGCGCCTGTGGGGAGTAGGGGAGGTATTCGGTTTAATTCGGAATGGGCACGACCCCAATTCCCTAGATCAAACCCTCCCAGCATAAGGGAACCTCCCTTGGGGGTCACCACCCTAAGGGAAAGGGGAAACTATGGGAGAATAGATTTTAAGTTGATGACTAAAAAACACTGCTCGTAAACCTTATTCAAAGAAGACAAATCAGGATTTTGGAAAACAAATTAATAGGAACACCTTGTTTTTAAAATTTTTTTTTCAATATGGATTTGGTCAGACATTTGCAGTTAAAACAGAAAATAATTCGCCCAAAAAAAAAAATTCATTTAGTATATGAACAATACGGGAAAAATTTTGAGTCATTACTCAAAAAAAACTTGCTGAAGCTTTTCCCAAAGGCGACGGTGGGGGAAAAATCGGTTCTGATTACAGTTCCCCAATGCCCCCCACTTTGCTGGGTAATATTTGTCCAATGATCGACCCAAATCCAACCCAATCCAAGCGTTCGCCTTCACTTTCATGTTTTTTATTCTTACGGTTTTGAAATTTCTAGCGGTATAAATTGGTGCATTATCGTCTTGGATGAATGCCCAAAATTAAGTTAATTTTCAGTTTTTTTGGGCGTTAAGTCAGGGGGTTTTATGTTATTTTGAAACCCCCCTGCAGATGTTTCACAGAAGTTGTTTTGGTGTTTTATGAAAAAAATTGGCCAGGTTTATCACGTACTAGCTTAAGAAAAGGCCTCCTCCCTAATTTTTTAAATGCCCGCATCAGTGTCAGTAAGTTCCGAATCAGTACGTCAGTAAGTTCCCCCAGCATAAGTAGTCAGTAAGCTTCCCAGCATCCGTACGTCAGTAAGCTTAAGCATCACGTCTCAGTAAGCTTCCCCCAGCATCACGTAGTCGTAAGCTTCCCAGCATACGTACGTCAGAAAGCTTCATCAAAAAGACTTTCCTTACATTTTAAAGGGAATTTTTGGTCAAAAAAATATATAACAAAATATGACGGGAATTGGGAAAACAAAATTTTTGACATCTCAATAAATAAAGAGTTCACACTAATACCATGAGGGATAGGTTTAAAATTCACACATCATTGCCAAGTCATTTGTTGAAAATACAGCGGTTTTTTTTAATGAAAAATTTTAGAGGCTAAAAGATGTTGTCCTGACTACCCCATTTCGAATTCCCGGCTTATCAAAGGGTTATTTACCACCCCGGGATGCCCCCGTCAATGACAACCAGGTACCTACTAACTCCTAGATAAAAAAGGGACAGCAAGTTGGGGAAAAGGTTTGAAAACCGCAAGTTGAAGAATTGAGACATTAGAAAATGGGATTTTTATTGAAGAAACGTTTCCCCACCAGGGCTTCATCAGTCCAATACAAAGTAGAAATGGGAAAGGAGAGTAGAAGTTTTGAGGTATCAGTCCCAACCTGGAATCGATGTGTTAGTCCATCACTTTTGTGGAAGTGCAGCACAGGGCCCCAGAGAGGTGGTTATTCTGCGGGGATGAGTCCAAGCAAAAAGGGGGCGGGATCACAGGGGCCCCTGCCCACTGTGTAAGTAGGTCGGTCCAAAGGTTGGGAAAGGTTTAAAGTCTTTGATAAGTTTCTCAATTCTTCAACTTGTCGGTTTTCAAAAACCTTTTATCACATCTGTAGAACTGCAACATCAGGGATCTTGGTACAAAGACTTAAAACGTTTTCCCCAACCCTTTTGGGGACGACGACCTACTTACACTAGTGGCATTTCCCCCACTGTGATCCCCCTCCTTCTGTTGGACTCATCTCACCGCAATTATAAGCACCTTTTGGGCCCTGTGCTGCATTCCTACAAGAGTGTGGATGAACAAAATCGTTCCGGGTTGGGGAGTTTTCCCTCAAAATTCTACTTCCTTACCCTTTTTATTTGTATTGGACTGATGAAGCCCTGTGTGGCGAAAGTTTCTTCATTTAAGTTTCCTTTTGTGTTGCATAAGTGTCTAAAATTTCTTAGGGACAGCAAGTGTAAGGAAACATGAAAAAATTTTCAACCGTGCGGAGATCGGCCACGGCCCCTGGTATGTGAGCTGAGGGTAAATCAACGATTTTCAGGGTGACAAGATTTCAAAGTGAAAAAATATAATATTGATGTCCTTTTAAAGGAGATGCTTATGTTAAAAAGTGTTGGTAGTTGTAGTGGTAAAGGTGTTTAAAAGTTGGGAGTTGAGTGGTAATGGTTGTAGCAAAGTTGGGAGTTGAGTGGTAATGGGAGTGTAAAAAGCTGGTAGTTGTAGTGGTAATGGTTGTAGCAACAGTTGGTAGTTGTAGTGGTAATGGTTGTAGCAACAGTTGGTAGTTGTAGTGGTAATGGTAGTAGTAACAGCTGGGAGTTGTAGGGGAAAGGTTTTAGAACGTTGGAGTTGTAGTGGTAAAGGTAGTATTAAAAAGCTGGTAGTTGTAGTGGTAATGGTTGTAGTAACGTTGGTAGTTTTAGTGGGAAGGGTTTTGTAAAGTTTGGTAGTTGTAGTGGTAATGGTTGTAGCAAAAGTTGGTAGTTGTGTGGTAATGGTTGTAGAAAGTTGGTGTTGTTGGGAATGGTTGTAGCAACAGTTGGTAGTTGTAGTGGTAATGGTTGTAGAACAGTTGGGGTTGTAGTGGTAATGGTAGAGAAAAAGTGGTGTTGTAGTGGTAAATGGGTTTTAGCAACGTTTGGGAGTTGTGTGGTAAGGGGGTAGTAACAGCTGGTTTGAGGGTAATGGTTGTGCAAAAATTGGTAGTTGTAGTGGTAATGGTTGAGCAACAGTTGGTAGTTGTGTGGTAATGGTTGAGCAACAGTTGGGAGTTGTAGTGGTAAAGGTTGAGAAAAATTGGTAGTTGTAGTGGTAAAGGTTTTTACAACAGTTGGTAGTTGTAGTGGTAATGTAGTAACAGTTTGGGAGTTGTAGTGGTAATGGTTTAGAACAGTTGGTAGTTGTAGTGGTAATGGTTGTTTGCAACGTTGGTAGTTGTAGTGGTAATGGTTGTTGCACGTTGGTAGTTGTAGTGGGAATGGTTGTAGAAAAAGTTTGGGAGTTTTTAGTGGTTGGTTGTAGAACGTTGGAGTTGTGTGGTAATGGTAGTCGTTAAAAAGCTGGTAGTTGTAGTGGGAATGGTTGTAGCAACGTTGGTAGTTGTAGTGGTAATGGTAGTGTAAACACTGGTATTGTGTGGTAATGGTTGTAGAACAGTTTGGGAGTTGTAGGGTAATGGTTTTAGCCAGTTGGTAGTTGTGTGGTAATGGTATATAAAAAGCTGGTAGTTGTAGTGGTAAAGGGTTTTAGCAAAAGTTGGTAGTTTTTAGTGGTAATGGTAAGTAGTAAAAAGTGGGGTTGTAGTGGTAATGGTTGTGCAAACAGTTTTGGTAGTTGGAGTGGTAAAGGTTGTAGCAACGTTTAGTTTTAGTGGTTAAAAGGTGTAGTAACAGTGGTGTTGTGTGGTAATGGTTGTAGAACGTTGGTAGTTGTAGTGGTAATGGTTGTAGTAAAGCTGGTGTTTATGGGAATGGTTTAGCAAAAGTTGGTAGTTGTGTGGTAAAGGTTGTAGAAAAAGTTGGTAGTTGTGTGGTATGGTAGTGTAAAAGTGGGGTTTTTGTGGTAATGGGGGGGAGAACAGTTGGGGTTGTAGTGGTAATGGTAGTAGTAACGTGGTAGTTGTGTGGTAATGGTTGTAGCAACAGTTGGTGTTTTAGTGGGAAAGGTTTTTAGAAATTTTGGGAGTTGTAGTGGTAATGGTTGTAGAAAAAGTTGGGGGTTGTAGTGGTAATGGTTGTAGCAAAGTTGGTTTTTTGTAGTGGTAATGGTTGTAGCAACAGTTGGTAGTTGTATGGTAAAAGGTTGTACAAACAGTGGTAGTTGTGTGGTAATGGGTTTTAGCAACGTTGGTAGTTGTAGTGGTTAAATGGGGGGGTTGGCAACAGTTGGTAGTTGTAGTGGTAATTTGGGAGTAGTAAAAAGTTGGTATTGTGTGGTAATGGTTGTGCAAAGTTGGTAGTTTTTTTTGTGGTTGGTTGTAGAAAAGTTGGTAGTTGTAGTGGTAATGGTTTAGCAAAGTTGGTAGTTGTAGTGGGAATGGGTTTTAGCAACAGTTGGTAGTTTTAGTGGTAATGGTTGTGCAAAAAATTTGGGGTTGTAGTGGTAAAAGGGAGTAGTAACAGCTGGTAGTTTTTTAGTGGTTTGGTTGTGCAACAGTTTGGGAGTTTTAGTGGTAAAGGTAGTAGTAACAGTGGTAGTTGTAGTGGTAAGGTTGTAGAAAAAGTTGGTAGTTGTAGGGTAATGGTTGTAGCAAAAAGTTGGTAGTTGTGTGGTAATGGTAGTGTAACAGTGGTATTGTATGGTAATGGTTTTAGAAGTTGGTTGTTGAGGGGTAATTTGGGGTAGTAAAAAGTGGTAGTTTTGTGGTAATGGGTTTTGCCGTTGGTAGTTGTAGTGGTAATGGTTGAGCAACAGTGGTTGTTGTAGTGGTAATGGTAGTAGTAACAGCTGGTAGTTGTAGTGGTAATGGTTGTAGCAACAGTTGGTAGTTGTAGTGGGAATGGTAGTAGTAACAGCTGGTAGTTTTTGGTAATGGTTGTAGCAACAGTGGAGTTGTAGTGGTAATGGTTGTGCAAAAAAAGTTGGTAGTTGTGTGGTAATGGTAGTAGTAACGCTGGTAGTTGTTGGGTAATGGTTGTAGCAAAAAGTTGGTGTTGTGTGGTTAATGGTGTAGTAACAGCTGGTGTTGTGTGGAATGGTTTTAGCAAAAATTTGGGGAGTTGTAGTGGTAAAAGGTTGTGCAACAGTTGGTTGTTTAGTGGTAATGGTTGAGCAACAGTTTGGGAGTTGTAGTGGGAAAAGGTTGTGCAACAGTTGGTGTGTGTGGTAATGGTTTTAGCAACAGTTGGTGTTGTAGTGGTAAAAAAAAGGGTTTTGCAAAAAGTTGGTAGTTGTAGTGGTAATGGTTGTAGCAAAGTTGATAGTTGGTTGGGTAATTGGGGGTTTTAGAAAAAGTTGGGAGTTGTTGTGGTAATGGTTGTAAACAGTTGGTAGTTGAGTGGTAAGGTTGTGCAACGTTTGGGGTTGTAGGGTAATGGTTTTGCACGTTGGGGTAGTTGTAGTGGAAGGTTGAGGGAAAAAGTTGGTAGTTGTGTGGTAATGGTTGTAGCAAAAGTTTGGGGTTGTAGTGGTATGGTTGTAGCACTTTTATGTTCTCTGCAGTATACTGGTTCAGAATCTTATTAAAAAGGGTTTCAACTGGAATCTGCCTTTTTCGTGTGTAAATGTTAAATAATCCATGGAAGGGAGTTTGTAGATTTACCTTCTAATTTTTTTCCCATCTTTTATTCATTGTTTTTTAACCATTTGATGTTGACCGTGATTAAACTTCCCATGGACAACATTTTTAAAATTATCAGGCTGACCTTCGTTTATGGGGGGTTTACGTTTATTAAGATTTTTGCGGTTTTTTAATATGTAAATTTTTCCCAACCAAGCATGCAATTTTTTAAGGACCAGCTTCCAATATTTTTTTTTTTCTCTCTCTCTCCAGCGGGTCACGGATTTGACAAGAAGTTTTGTTTGGAGGCGACGCTTCTCGGGGGGAAAAATGCAGCGGTCTACTTGCGTAGGTTTTTCTTGTTTTAAACAAAATTTTTTTCACTTTTTTACAAATAAGGATGATGATTGATGGGGATTTTTTATCAAATGTTATTGTCTCGGGAGTAGTTGTTTTTTTTCGGATTAGTTCATGTTCCCCTGCAGCTCTAAAATTTTGCTGCTAGTAATTGTTTTGTTAATTAAAGCCTTAGTACGTTTTAGTAGGTTCTCTTCCAGGAAAAAAAATTTTGGGCCATGACAACAGTGTTGGTATCTCTCGTTTGGCTGTGGAGGACTGTAGCGCACTCTAGGGCCACCAGATTAGGAAACATCCAGAGAATTTTACCCCGCCAAAAACAAAATATTCAAAAACTATTTTGGGGGATCTGTAACTACGGGTATCATAAGAACATAAGAACATAAGAATGTAGGAACACTGCAGAAGGCCTACTGGCCCCCTCGAAGGCAGGTCCTTATCAAACGAATCTACCTAAAACTACTCAAGAAATAACTCCTGAACATTAAAATGGGAGAAAAACCGAAGGGGTTTTTAGGTAAGACAATTCAACAGTTAGGTTCTTTATTTCGAAACGTTTCGCCTACACAGTGGTTTTCAGTGAGTAAGGAAAAGGGTTTATAGAAGCAGAAGATCTTGAAAACGATGTAAAAGTCCTACCCAAAGTTTTGGGTGGTTGTCCCTCAGTCTGGAGAAGAGCATTGTTCCGTTGTCTGAAACATTTGAAGTTGAAGTGGGCAGAAAGGGGCCTTTTTTATAGTGCCCGAGGGGAGACTAGGTTGCTTTGGGAGGGCAGGTCCTTCTCAAACCCCGCCCTTTCATAGGGTATCTTTGGTACAGACTCTTCGAAACCCCTTTAGTGAGAAGGGTGGGTTTGGAAAGGGGCCCGCCCTCCCCCAAAAAACCTACGTTCACCTCCCGGCACTATATAAAGGCCCCATTCTGTACTTAAAATTCATATTTTTTTCAGACAACGGAACAATGCTTTCTCCAGCTGGGGATGACCCCCCCCAAAAAATTTTAAAGGGTTTATGGATGATTACATCGTCTTCAAATATTTCTGTTCTATCAACCTTTTTTTCTCGACTGAAGAAGCCCACTGTGTAGGGGAAACGTTTCGAAAAAAAGATACCTAAAAGTTGCATATGTGTTTACCAAAAAATCTGTCGGTATTTCATCCATTTTAATGTTCATTCTGTCAGACATCAAAAAAAGGGTATCTTGGTCAGATATTCGACAACCTCTATAGTGAGAAGGTGGGTTTTAGAAGGACCTGCCCTCCCAAAGCAACTAGTTCACCCCCTGGCACTATTAAAGGCCCCTTCTGTATTCAACTTCTATTGTTTCAGACAAGGGGAAAAATGCTCTTCTCCCGACTGAGGGATGACCCCCTCAAAACTTTAAGGGTGATGGATGATTCATGCTTCAAGTATCTTTGCTTCTTCAACCTTTTTTCTCGACTGAAGAAGCCCACTGTGTAGGCGAAACGTTTTGAAATAAAGTCCCAAAATGTTGTATGTGTCTTACCTAAAAAACTGTCGGTATTTCATCCCTTTTAATGTTCATTCTGTCAGACACTGCAACAAAAGGGTATCTTGGGGACGACTACTTCGACAACCTTACTGTGGAACGGCGGGTTTTAGAAGGACCTGCCCCCCAAGCAACTACGTTACCCCCTGGCATATTAAAGGCCCCCTTCTGTCACTTCAAATTATATTGTTTCAGAAACGGAACAGCTTTCTCCAGACTGAGGGGCTGACCCCCTCAAAAAAATTTAAAGGGTGATGGATGATTACATCGTCTTCAAGTATCTTCTGTTTATCAAAACCCTTTTTGTACTCGACTGAAGAAAACCTATGTGTAGGCGAACGTTTCGAAAAAAAAGTACCTAACTGTTGCATATGTTCTTACTAACAATTGTCGGTATTTTATCCATTTTATGTTATTTGCTTTCTATTGGTAAGCCCCTGCCCCAATCCATGCTAGAATTTACCTCCTTTTCCGAGCTGCCACTTTCTTAAAAGGGTTTTTGGGGTACTTGTCGAAGGCTTTACTAAAAATCCAAATAAAAATATCATATTCCGGTGGTGACGTGTTTAGCTCAGTGGTGACGTGTACTTGTCAGTGGGGTGTACTTAGCTGTGTGAAGACCTGTTTGTGTCTTTGGTGGTGACCTGTACTTTGAGTGCTGACCTATATTAACTCTGTGAAGAAGGGGCTTGTTTGCTCCGTGGACTAAACCCCGATGCCCTCCCTCAGCAACTTTTCCGCAACCTAAGGAAGAATTTTAGGGCAGCGAAGATGAAGATCGGCGATTGCGGGAAAACAAAAGGTTGTAGTATCCTCTGTTTCGAGTCCTCAGGTCAAAAAGGGTTTGGGAGTGGGTTACGCAGGGGACGACGAAGTTTACGTAAGAAGCGAATGGAAAGCAGGGAAACGATGAAGAAAGAAAAAGGGTGCTGTGGAAAATCCCCTGGAAACCTCCAACGCTTCTCGGTGCTACCGACGAATGTGAGTCTTGATGAAAGGTTTGAAAAACCACAGTTGAAGTTTTAGACACTTATGCAGCATTAAAACCG
>NW_026501928.1:0-19100 GCF_026875155.1 Cherax quadricarinatus | reverse complement strand
AAAAAAATGATTTTCACTGGAAGTAGAAATAAGTTTTACGCTTATGACTAACAGTGTTGTTTCTCTGAAGAACCAACACTAATCCACCTTTCATGCCGGGACAATGCAGCTGACAGAGTACCTCTATTGTACTGATATCCTGTTTAAAACCACTCACCATGCTTGTCACTAACAACACTAAGACTGGACGGAAGAAAGTTCGTGTATATTAGGGACATACTGGAGTTCAATGCTCTGTTAGCTTCTATCATGTAGTGCATAATTCTCTAAGGCTTTCTCCTACAGTTTTTCGTTGCTAAAAAAAATGGGTTAGCTTGTTCTTTTTTCATTAATGAAACATTTTAAACCTAAGAATTATTCATCGGGGGAACGCAGTGCATCAGCAATATTATTGTCATTTTCCTTAAATACAAATTTAACAGGTTTCTTTCTGAGTGCCAAAAAGAAGAAAGTTGCGCCATACCTTGATGGTTGAATGAACATTTAGGAGAGGGGAAAACCATCGTTTACTTCTTTCTAGAAGTCTCTGAGTCTCTCACCTTGCGTGTGCACAGGTTGCTTTGAGAATGTGTGAGCGTCCTGGTAGATGTTGCTTTAATTTTCCGTGATGAGGTCTGTTGGAGCCTGTTCAGGTGCTCATCACTTTCCACGGAAAGACATCCTGAACCAGGGCAGCTACCAAGTTTTGCAGAGAAAACAATTAGAACTAAGGCTTTGAACCTGTAAACACCATCGACACTTGCCTCTCCTAGCATTGCTAGCCGTGCCACTGCCTTGGCTGCTAGCTTCCTCCTGATTAACATCCATTCAATAGGCTACACTATAGGAGTGGTACATGCTGGGTGGAACAACGTTGTGGAGGAGGTCATCATAGTGAATGCAGCGATATACTACGTGGAAGAGGTAGGAAATTTCACCCTGGTGGCCTGGTGGGGCATGAGGGGGCAGGATTCGAAAGTCTGGCAAGGTTCTCCAAGTGGCACTCTAGATCATTCGGCCACAAATGCCTCAAAAGCTAGGCAGACTGGTTTACAAGCCATGGGCCTCAAGCATGGTTTCAAGCTATTTCATTTTCTTCCTGCATGTTCTGACCTCACAAGACATTTTCACATCAATGCACCTCGCAGAAACAAGGGAGGTATGTATAGAGAAAGACCGTAGTCAGCAAGATTCGAAATCACATTAGGGGAGTCTGGCAAGGTTCCCCAAGTGACGCTCTTGACCGCTCGGTTACAGATGCCTCAAAAGCTAGGCAGCCTGGTTTATAAGCTATGTTTCTTCCTAACCCAGGATCATGCTTGAGGCCCACTGGTGTGCTCGGACTGGGAAGAAACATAGCTTGTAAACCTGACTGCCTAAGTTTTGAAGCATCTGTGGCTGAGTGGTCTAGAGCATCATTAGGGAACCTTACCAGACTCCCTTGATGAGGTTTCTAATCCTGATGACGGCAAAATGGCATCAACACACTCACCTAAATATACCAATCTTCTAAGTAGGATACACACTGTTGAAATTTTGAAGCCGTTGATGGTAATGTACACAAAATGGCAAAACAATGGTCACATGATACGATGAAAATATTTTTTGATCAGAAATTTGTTATTATGAATAGTTTTGAAGACAGTAAAAATATGACATTCTCCTCACCCTAGTTTAGGTAAGTGATCCTTACACACAAAAATGTGTGTGATGAGAAATTATGAGAAATAGAGTTATAAATTAATGAAAGAATTATTAATGTGAGTTAGTGAGAGACATGTGACCTGTAGGTATAATACATATTCAAAAATACTGAAAAAAAATAATCTTGAGTGATGGACTGAACACAGGCTCCAGACTGAGGGACTGATTACCTCAGTCTCCTCCTCATCTTGTAAAATTCTTCTGTTTTGGACTGAAGAAGCCACTGGCTGGCGAAACGTATCTGTAATAAAGACTTCCAGATGTTGCACAAGTGTCTCATTCTTCAACTTGTCTGCTTTTCTAAACCATTTACAAGATAAACATTCTTTGAAGGTCAGGATGTAAGTGGATACGATGAAAAATAAATGGCTTGAGCAGACCAGGTCATTCATCTTTTTTTGAGGGATCCCATTCCTAGAAGCAATCTTTAGAAGTGAAGTTATATCTTCCCAGATTTTGAGGTCTTTCCATATTTATTTATAAGAAGAAGATTTACCAAGTATAGCATACTGACACAGAAAAAAAATTACATTTCTTACGTTGCTTTGTAGTTTTCCTTGTGAGTCATAATGGTATATCATCTGGTAATTTAAACAAATAACATAACATAATAATAATAATAATAATAATAATAATAATAATAATAATAATAATAATAATAATAATAATAATAATAATAATTCCTTTCATCTATTTTTTTTCATCTCCATGGGGAAGCGGAAAAGAATCTTTCCTCCGTAAAGGGATTTTGTGTCGTAAGAGGCGACTAAAATGCCGAGAACAATGGGATAGTAACCCCCTTCTCCTGTATAAATCATTAAAAATAAGGAGAAAACCTTTATAAAGATAGGATGTTTGAATATGCGTGGATGTAGTACAGTGATAAGAATAAGATGATTGTTTTAAAGTTATGAATGGAAAGAAATTGGATATCCTGGCCCTAAGTGAAACAAAGTTGAAGGGAGAACAGGTGGTTCAGAAGGGAGATATAAATGGGATTAATTCAGAATATCTGAGAGAATTAGACCTAAGGAAGGTGTAGCAATAATGTTGAAAGATCAGTTATGGAAGAAGAAGAGGGAATATAAGTGTATAAAATCAAGGATTATGTGGATTAAAATAAGGGTCGGATGCAAAAATTGGGTTATAATAAGTGTATGCACCTGGAGAAGAGAGGAGTGTTAGAGGAGAGAGAGAGATTTTGGGAGATGTTAAGCGAGTGTGTAGGGGACTTAAATGCTAAAGTAGGTGAAACGGTTAGAGAGGGTGTGGTAGGTAAGTTTAGGATGCCAGGTATAAATAATAATGGGGACATATGACTGAACTTTGTATAGAATTGGGTTTAGTAATAGGTAATACATATTTTTTGAAAAAAAAAGAGAATAAAAAAGTATATAAGATATGATACAAAGCGAAATGGCAGTAGTGTGTCGGACTATGTATTGGTAGACAAAAGACTGCATGTTTATAGAGGCCACAGATATATCAAATAATTTTTTAGTTGTAGCTACAGTGAGAGTAAAAGGTAGATGCTGCGCACTTTTAGTCACCGTATTATGTAATGGATATAAATGCCCTGGAAAACATACAAAGGAGGATGACAAAGTTGATCCCATGTATCAGAAGTCCTCCCTATGAGGATAGACTCAGGACCCTGAATCTGCACTCTCTAGAAAGGCGTAAAATTATGGGGGATATGATTGAGGTGTATAAGTGGAAAACAGGAATTAATAAAGGGGATGTGAATAGCGTGCTAAAAATATCTACCATAGACAGGACTCGCAGCAATGGTTTTAAATTGAAAAAATTCAGAATCAGGAAGGATGTAGGAAAGCACTGGTTTGGTAATAAGACGTTATGTAGTTTTAAAAATAGGTTGGTAAATACCTGAGTGGGTGTGGGTGGGTGTGAGTAGGGCCTGACTAGCTTGTGCTAGTAGGTCGGATGCCGTGCTCCTCCCTTGAGTGCATGTGACTGACCTGACTAGATCAAGGCATTGGCTTAAGCCGGTAGAAGAATTGGACATGCCTCGCGTGGGCCAGTAGGCCTGCTGCAGTGTTCCTTCTTTCTTATGTTCTTAAGGTTTATAAACTAGAGGAGGAGGCAGTTAGGGTAAGATATATGAACTATTAGAAGAAAGATGGGCTAGTGGGAGTATAAGCAATGAGATAGAAGAGGTATGGGGTAGATTTAAGAAAGTAGTGCTAGAGAGTTCTGCAGAAGTTTGTGGTTACAGGAAAGTGGGTGCAGGAGGGAAGAAGAGCGATTGGTGAAATGATAAGCTACAGAAAGTAGAAAGAGAAAAAAAGTTATCATATGAAAGTGATTTTACAAAGCAGAAGTGAAACAAGGAGGGATGAGTATATATATAGAGAGAGAAAAAGAGAGGTTAAGAGAGTGGTGAAGGAATGTAAAAGAAGAACAAACGAGAGTGAGAAGCTATCAATAATAAAAAAAAAGTTTTGGAATGAGATAAATAAGCTGAGAAAGCCTAGGGAATGAATGGATTTGACAGTTAAAAAAGGAGAGGAGAGTTTTTAGATGGAGAGTTAGAGGAATCAGGAAGATGGAAGGAATGTTTTGAAGAAAGGTTAAAAGATGATGAAGAAAGGGAAGCTGTGATTTCGTGCATTGGGCAAGGAGGATAACACCTTGTAAGAGTGAGGAAGAACTAGTTGTGAGTGTAGGGAAAGTATGTGAGGCAGTGAGTAGAGTGAAAGGAGGCAAAGCAGCTGGAACTGATGGGATCAAGACAGAAATGTTATAAGCAGGTCTTGGAAGGGTTAGTGCTTTTATTTAATAAATGTATGGAAGAAGGGAAGGTACCTAGGTACTGGCAGAGAGCATGCATAGTTCCTTTGTACAAAGACAAAGGGGACAAAAGAGTAAAAATTATAGGGAAATAAGCCTTTTGAGAATATCTAGTAAGATGTATGGTAGAGTTATTATTGAAAGAATTAAAAGATGGAGAACAGGATAGCAGATGAACAAGGAGGCTTTAGGAAGGATAGGGGGTTTATGTAGACCAAGTATTTACAGTGAAACATAGGTGAACGTATTTAGATAAGGGTTTAAGAGGTTTTTTGATGCATTTATGGATTTGGAAAAGACATTATAGGGTGGTTAGAGGAACAGTGTTGCAAATGTATAGAATAGGTGGTAGATTACTGAAAATAGTGAATAGTTTTTACGAGGATAGTGAAGCTCAGGTTAGAGTATGTAGGAGAGAGGGAGATTGTTTCTCAATAAAAGTAGGCCTAAGACAGGGATGTGTGATGTCACCATGGTTGTTTTAATTATTTATAGATGGGGTTATAAGAGAAGTGAATGCTGAGGTGTTGGCAAGAGGTCTGGGATTAAAAGATATAGAATCTAACACAAGTGGGAATTGTTACAGTTACTTTTGTCAAGGTTCTGTTGGGGGATTCTGAACAGAAGTTGCAGAGGTTGGTGGACAAATTTGGTAGGGTATGTAAAATAAGGAAATAAAAGCTAACATTGGAAAGAGTAAGGTGATGAGAATAACAAAAAAAAAGGTAATAAAAGAACGGATATCAGATTAGAGGGAGAGAGTATGAAGAAAGAGAATATATTCAGATATATGGGAGTGGACGTGTCAGCTGATGGGTCTATGAAGAAGAGGTGAATCATAGAATGACTAGGGAAGAAGGTGAGTGGTGGCACTGAGGAGGCTGTGGTGACAACGAAAGTTATCCCTGGAAGCAAAGTGGGGAATGCATGAGAGTGACGTTATACCAACGCTCTTATACGGATGTGAAAGCATGGGTGGTGAATGTTGCAACAAGGAAAAGGCTGGAGGCGTGGAGATGTCATGTCTGACGGCAATATTCAGTGTGAATATTGTGCAGAGAATCCGTAGTTTGAAAATTAGGAGGAGGAGCAGAGCTGAGGAGGAGTTGTTGAGGTGGTTTGAACATTTAAAAAGGATGGAACGAAACAGAATGACTTGGAGGGCGTATGATTCTGTCGTGGAAGAAAGGCAGGATAGGGATCTGCCTAGGAAAGGTTAGTGGGCGGGGTTAAGGAGATTTTGTGCGCGAGGGGCTTCGACTTCCAATAAGTGCGTGAGCATGTTAGATAGGAGTTACTGGAGACAAATAGTTTATGATTTGACGTTCTGTTGGAGTATGAGCAATATAACATTTATGAAGGGATTCATGGAAACCAATTAGCCGGAAATGAGTCCTGGAGGTGGGAAGTAAAGTGCCTGCACTCTGGAGGGGTGTTGATATGTTGCAGTTTTTTAATTGTAGTGTAGGCGCGCCTCTGGCAAGACAGTGACGGAGTGAATGATGATGAAAAAAAAATTTTTCGGATCACCCTGCCTCTGTAGGAAACGGCCGATGTTTTTATAAAAAATCAATAAGAGTAATAATAGTCCCTTTCATTGTACATACTCTTGAGAATTAACTTAGAATAACCCAATGTTTTGTACATTTTAATATGAATAATGCAACATTATTTTCTTTGTTTACCCCGAGAAAGACAAATACTGAGACATGTTTCCCACATGTGGAAACAAATATTTAATATTCTTTCACATTATCTCCACTCGGTGGTAATGACCAGAAATTGTCTTCAACACTTCGTAATGCTTTAAAGACTGCAGTACTGTAATTTTCTTAAGATACTATTGAACAATACCGGTAACAATACAGTTTCTTTTCTCAGCATATCTTGTTTACCTTGTAGTATTATCTTAATATCATGTAAGCTCCATTTAGTAGATTTTTTTGGATTGTCTTGAAATTTGCTTAACTATGACAACCTGTCAATGTTTTATTTTTGATTACTTGCCACACATTATCTTTCTTTGTTTATCTTGGAAAACATAAGTTCTGGGGATGAAATAATTGAAATATCTGCATCAATTCATGGTGTAAAAGGGGGTTACTAGCCCTTTGCTCCCTGAATTTTACTCGCCTCTTACTACTCACACGTGGCTTACGGTGGAAGGATTCTTTTCCGCTTCTTCATTGAGAATTATTGTGTATATGTGAAGGCATGTATCCGGCAGTTGATTCAGATAATAAACAAGAGTTCCATCATGGTGGTAAATATGGTAACCATTAAAATATAAGAAATTTTTTAAAAATATTGATAAGGTAAAAAAATAAATGAAAGATAGTAAAAAATACGGAAAAAAAAACGCTACAAAGTTTATAATTTGGCAAAAAAAAATAAATAGTCCGGGAGTTACAGAATGTTGATAGAAACAGAAAATGGTAATTTATGTTGAAAATAGAAAAAATAAGAACTATGATAAAAGAGATGAGAATTATGAAATATATTCGTGAAGAGGAGAGAGAAAAGTGCCACGTAGTGGAGCTAAATGTTTGTAACTTTGTTTTAGCTAAGAAAGTCACAGCCGGGAAGTACAGTAATATTCACTAAACACAATGTGCCAAGTAAACCAAATTCAGTTTGGTTTTAATGTTTAGGTAATTATGAAATACTGTATGGTTTTATAACTTAAATATTCTTAAATTTTAGCAAGGAGAAGACTACTATGGTTACTGAAAGAGAGAGTTCATAATTAAACGAAGCTTAAATTAGCTAAGGTAACTGAGAGTTGGAGGCGAAGACAGTTTTTGTATGGGTTTCTCAACCTGTTTGTGGTTGCAGGGGTTCGATTCACTGCTCCTGGAGCCGCCTCACAGCTGGTCGCTACCAGGTCTACTCCTTCCTGGCTTCAAGAGCCTCATCATACCTCTTCTTAAAGCTACGTACGGATCCCGCCTCTACCACATTACTTTGCACATTGTTCCACTTCCTGACAACTCTAAGGCTGTGTGTGTGTGTATTCATCTATTTGTACTCTATTTGTGGTTTCACGGGTTTAGTTATAGCTCCTGGCCACGCCTCTTCGCTGATATGCGACCCTAAGTCTGCTCTATCCCTGCTTCCACGAGCTTTGTTGTATATCTTCTCAGAGCTATGTATGGATCCTGCCTCCACTACATCACTCTCCAGATTGTTCCACTTCCTGACAACTGAAGAATACTTTCTAACGTCCCTGCGTCTCATCTGAGTTGCAACTTCCAACTGTGACCCCTTGTTGCTGTGTCACATCTCTGAAACATTCTGTCCCTGTCTACCTTGTCAATTCCTCTCTGCATTTTACATGTTATCATGTCCTCCCTATCCCTCTTGTCCTGCCTATCACTCGTGTCCTCCAGAATCGTCAGGTTGATTTCAATTAAGCTCTAGGACTAGTCTTGTTGCAAATCTTTGCATTTTCTCTAATTTCTTGACGTATTTGATCAGGGTGGGTTCCATACTGGTGCTGCATACTCCAATATAAGCCTGACGTGCACAGCGTGCAGTATCTTGTGTGTGTGTATGTGAACACACCTAAATATGTGTGTGTGTGTATGTGTGTGTGTGTGTGTGTTCAAGTAGGTACACATGTTAAATAAATGTAATTATGCTTTATTAAAGGAACATCTATTGAACATTTAAGCAGGGAATATCACAGTAGAGTTAAAACACTTAATTTATTACTTCATCAATAAATGTCATCTTCAGTAATTTTACAAAATACAATTAGGTTAATAAACTTGACATGTTGATACTTACACAACCTGAAATCAAGGCGAAGTTTCCTTTGAGGAAAACCCCCTCAAGGAAGGTTCCTTGATGTTGGTGAGGGGCTCTTGATTTAGGGAATTGGATCTGTGCTCCAGTTCCCCGAATTAAGCCTGACTGCCTTCCACATCCCCCCCCAGGCGCTGTATTATCCTCGGGTTTAGCGTTCCCACTTTGAATTATAATAACTTGAGGAAACCCCCACATTAGCACCAGAAGTTTCAAGCCGACCAGAAGAACTATTTTATACTTACAGAACAGAATGCAATAAAATGTGTACGTACACAGCCTCTAGGCGCGAAATATTTCATTGTTTCATGAAATGAATCAGCTATTAAAAATTTATATAGTACACAGTTGCTCTGCTGTGATGAAGGGAATGCGCTAAACCAGTAGGGATTATTAGCGCCCTGTGCTACAGGAGGGCTTTCAAATTCCATCCAAGATGAGGGGGTTAAATCCAAGTTCTTGGTCATGGTAAAATAATGCAATATTGAAAATATTGCATTTATTGAGTAAATGTTGCAAAAATGGCACCTACACTGGTCTCAGACGTAGCCGCGGGGGCGCTGACCCCCGAAACCCTTTCCAGGTAGACTCCGGGTAGACACTCCATTTTCAATGCGATCAAAGGAAATTTCGTACAGGTATCACACTGAAAGAAAATCTGGGGGGGTTGGCCACCAGAATAACCTGGGAAAAATCAGTGCGTCTCGAGGACTGTCTGTCCCTTATTTTCCATTGTGGGTCCTTCAAGTCTTGTCTTCCAGGATTGCAACCCACCACTAGTCCACTATCCCCAACCCCTCTCCCCCCAGGTACTACTTATTATGTCAGCCTCGTCGATGGGCACCACGAGTGCGAACAATCCAGTGAATCTTACCCAGGATTTCAGTTGACCGCCAGAGATGGTGAGATAGGACAAGGAATATAGTGGGAAAGAAATACACACACACAACCACACACACACACACACTCCACACCACTCACACACCACACTCACACACACACACACACAATCCACACCACACACACACACACACACACACACACACACACACACTCCACACAACACACACACTCACACACACACACACACCACACACCACCACACACACACACACAACACACTCACACACACACACACACAACACACACACACACACACACACACACACAACACACACACACCACACACACACACCACAACACACACCACACACACACACACACACACTCACACACACACCACACCACACACACACAACACACACCACACCACACACACACACACACACCACACACACCACACACACACCACACACACACACCACACCACACACACACAACACACACACACACAACACACACACACACACACCACACACTACCACAACACACCACACACACACACACACAACACACACACACACACACACACCCCCACTCACACCACACACACACACACACACACACACACACACCACCCTCACCACACACACACACACACACACCACACAACCACACACACACACACACACACCCACCCACACACAACACACACACACACACACACACACACACCACACACACACACACCTCACCACCCACACACACACCACACACAACACACACACACACACACACACACACACACACACACACACACACACACACACACACACAACACACACACACACACACACCACACACACCACACACACACACACCACACCACACAACACACCACACACACACACACACACAAACCACACACCACTCACAACACACCACACTCACACACACACACACACCACAACAACACACACACTACAACCACACACACCACACAACACACACCACACTCACACCCACACCACACACACACAACACACACACCACACACACCTACACACACACACACACAACCAACACCACCACACACACCACACACACACACACACACACACAAACACACACCACACACACACACACACCACACCACACACACACACAAACACACAACCACACACACACACATCACACACCACACACACACCACACACACACCCACACTAACCACAACACACACACACATACAAACACACACCACACACACACACACCAAACACACACACCACACGACACCACACCCAGGGAGCTCGGACTCGACCCCGCAACCTCAAATAGGTGAGTACACAACCACACACACACACACACACACACACACACACACCACACACACACACACACACACACACACACACCACACACACCACACACACACACATCCACACACACACACACACACACCAGGAGCTCGGACTCGACCCCCGCAACCTCAAACTAGGTGAGTACACACACACACACACACCTCACACACACCCACACCACACACACAGGGAATACTTGTCAGGAAGACAGCAGCGAGTCATGGTACGTGGCGAGGTGTCAGAGTGGGCACCTGAGCCCAGCGGGGTCCCACAGGGGTCAGCCCTAGGACCAGTGCTGTTTCTGGTATTTGTGAACGACATGACGGAAGGAATAGACTTTGAGGTGTCCCTGTTTGCAGATGACGTGAAGTTGATGAGAAGAATTCACTCGATCGAAGACCAGGCAGAACTACAAAGGGATCTGGACAGGCTGCAGACCTGGTCCAGCAATTGGCTCCTGGAGTTCAATCCACCAAGTGCAAAGTCATGAAGATTGGGGAAGGGCAAAGAAGACCGCAGACGGAGTACAGTCTAGGGGGCCAGAGACTACAAACCTCACTCAAGGAAAAAGATCTTGGGTGAGTATAACACCAGGCACATCTCCTGAAGCGCACATCAACCAAATAACTGCTGCAGCATATGGGCGCCTAGCAAACCTCAGAACAGCATTCCGACATCTTAATAAGGAATCGTTCAGGACCCTGTACACCGTGTACGTTAGGCCCATATTGGAGTATGCGGCACCAGTTTGGAAACCCACACCTAGCCAAGCACGTAAAGAAACTAGAGAAAGTGCAAAGGTTTGCAACAAGACTAGTCCCAGAGCTAAGAGGTATGTCCTACGAGGAGAGGTTAGGAAAATCAACCTGACGACATGGAGGACAGGAGAGATAGGGGGACATGATAACGACATACAAAATACTGAGAGGAATTGACAAGGTGGACAAGGACAGGATGTTCCAGAGATTGGACACAGTAACAAGGGGACACAGTTGAAAGTTGAAGACACAGATGAATCACAGGGATGTTAGGAAGTATTTCTTCAGCAACAGAGTAGTTCAGTAAGTGGAATAGTTTGGGAAGCGATGTAGTGGAGGCAGGATCCATACATAGCTTTAAGCAGAGGTATGATAAAGCTCACGGTTCAGAGAGAGTGACCTAGTAGCGATCAGTGAAGAGGCGGGGCCAGGAGCTCGGACTCGACCCCCGCAACCTCAACTAGGTGAGTACAACTAGGTGAGTACACACACACACACACACACACACACACACACACACACACACACACACACACACACACACACACACACACACACACACCACACACAAACACACACACACAGATGATGTGAAGTTAATGAGAAGAATCAAATCGGATGAGGATCAGGCAGGACTACAAATAGACCTGGACAGGCTACAAGCCTGGTCCAGCAACTGGCTCCTTGAGTTTAACCCTGCCAAATGCAAAGTCATGAAGATTGGGGAAGGGCAAAGAAGACCGCAGACACAATATAGTTTAGATGGCCAAAGACTGCAAACCTCACTCAAGGAAAAAGATCTGGAGGTGAGTATAACACCGAGTATATCTCCTGAGGCGCACATCAATCAGATAACTGCTGCAGCATACGGGCGCCTGGCAAACCTACGGATAGCGTTCCGATACCTCAGTAAGGATTCGTTCAAGACTCTGTATACCATTTACGTCAGGCCCATACTGGAGTATGCAACACCAGTTTGGAATCCACACCTAGTCAAGCACGTCAAGAAATTAGAGAAAGTGCAAAGGTTTGCAACAAGACTAGTCCCAGAGCTACGGGGATTGTCCTACGAAGAAAGGTTGATGGAAATCGGCCTGACGACACTGGATGACAGGAGGGTCAGGGGAGACATGATAACGACATATAAAATACTGCGAGGAATGGACAAGGTGGACAAAGACGGGATGTTCCAGAGAAGGGACACAGACACAAGAGGTCACAATTGGAAGTTGAAGACTCAGATGAATGAAAGGGATGTTAAGAAGTATTTCTTCAGTCATAGAGTAGTCAAGCCGTGGAATAGCCTAGAAAGTGACGTAGTGGAGGCGGGAACCATACATAGTTTTAAGGCGAGGTATGATAAAGCTCATCACACATAGGTGAGTACAAATAGGTGAGTACACACACACCACACACACACACACACACACACACACACACACACCACACACACACACACACACACACACACACACACACACACACACACACACTCACACACACACACCACACACACACACACACACACACACACACACACACACACACACACACACACACACACACACGCACACACACACACAGGAGACAGGAAAGAGGCACTAAACTATAGACCTGTGTCATTGACGTGTATAGTATGCAAAGTTATGAGAAGATTATTAGGAGGAGAGTGGTGGAGCACCTGGAACGGAACAAGAGTATAAATGCCAACCAGCACGGATTCATGGAAGGCAAATCCTGTGTCACAAACCTTCTGGAGTTTTATGATAAAATAACAGAAGACACGAGAGAGAGGGGTGGGTTGATTGCATCTTCTTGGACTGCAAGAAGGCCTTTGACACAGTTCCTCACAAGAGATTAGTGCAGAAGCTAGAGCATCAGGCGCATATAACAGGAAGGGCACTCCCAATGGATCAGAGAATACCTGACAGGGAGGCAACAACGAGTCATGGTACGTAATGATGTATCACAGTGGGCCCCTGTGACGAGCGGGGTCCCACAGGGGTCGGTCCTAGGACCAGTGCTATTTTTGGTATATGTGAACGACATGATGGAAGGGTTAGACTCAGAAGTGTCCCTGTTTGCAGATGATGTGAAGTTAATGAGGAGAATTAAATCAGATGAGGACCAGGCAGGACTTCAAAGAGACCTGGACAGACTGGACACCTGATCCAGCAAATGGCTTCTCGAATTTAATCCTGCCAAATGCAAAGTCATGAAGATAGGGGAAGGGCACAGAAGACCACAGACAGAGTATAGGCTAGGGCCAAAGACTGCAAACCTCACTCAAAGAGAAAGATCAGGCCCATGCTGGAGTATGCAGCACCAGTCTGGAACCCACACCTGGTCAAACACGTCAAGAAGTTAGAGAAAGTACAAAGGTTTGCAACAAGGCTAGTCCCAGAGCTCAGGGGAATGTCGTACGAGGAAAGGTTGAGGGAAATCGGACTGACGACACTGGAGGACAGAAGGGTCAGGGGAGATATGATAACGACATACAAGATACTGCGGAGAATAGACAAGGTGGACAGAGATAGGATGTTCCAGAGAGGGGACACAGGGACAAGGGGTCACAACTGGAATCTGAAGACTCAGACGAGTCACAGGGACGTTAGGTAGTATTTCTTCAGTCATAGAGTTGTCAGGAAGTGGAATAGCCTAGCAAGTGAAGTAAGTGGGAGGGAGGAACCATACATAGTTTTAATAAGAGGTATGATACAGCTCAGGAAGCAGAGAGAGAGAGGACCTAGTAGCGATCAGTGAAGAGGCGGGGCCAGGAGCTGAGTCTCGACCCCTGCAACCACAATTAGGTGAGTACAATTAGGTGAGTACACACACACACCACACACACACACACACACCCCACACACACACACACACACACACCACACACACACACACACACACACACACACACCACACACACACACACCACACACACCACACACACACACACACACAGCGACAGTATGAAAACGACATAGCATCGAAAGTCAAATCTGACCCGAAACTGCTGTATAGCCACATTAGGAGGAAGACAACAGTCAAGGACCAGGTGATAAGGCTGAGGAAAGAAGGTGGAGAACTCACAAGAAACGATCAAGAGGTATGTGAGGAGCTCAACACGAGATTTAAGGAAGTATTTACAGTAGAGACAGGAAGGACTCTGGGGGGACAGACCAGATGGGGACACGAGCAAGGAATACACCAACAAGTGTTGGACGACATACATACAGATGAGGAGGAGGTGAAGAAACTGCTAAGGGACATCGATACCTCAAAGGCAATGGGACCGGACAACATCTCTCCGTGGGTCCTTAGAGAGGGAGCAGATATGTTGTGCGTGCCACTTACCACAATCTTCAACACATCCCTGGAAACTGGGCAACTACCTGAGGTATGGAAGACGGCAAATGTAGTTCCCATTTTCAAAAAAGGAGACAGAAAAGAGGCACTAAAAATATAGACCTGTGTCATTGACGTGTATAGTATGCAAAATTATGGAGAAGATTATCAGGAGGAGAGTGGTGGAGCACCTGGAACGGACAGGAGTATAAATGCCAACCAGCACGGATTCACGGAAAGCAAATCCTGTGTCACAAACCTTCTGGAGTTTTATGATAAAATAACAGAAGTAAGACAAGAGAGAGAGGGGTGGGTTGATTGCATCTTCTTGGACTGCAAGAAGGCCTTTGACACAGTTCCTCACAAGAGATTAGTGCAGAAGCTAGAGCATCAGGCGCATATAACAGGAAGGGCACTGCAATGGATCAGAGAATACCTGACAGGGAGGCAACAACGAGTCATGGTACGTAATGATGTATCACAGTGGGCACCTGTGACGAGCGGGGTCCCACAGGGGTCGGTCCTAGGACCAGTGCTATTTTTGGTATATGTGAACGAATGACGGAAGGGTTAGACTCAGAAGTGTCCCTGTTTGCAGATGATGTGAAGTTAATGAGGGGAATTAAATCTGATGAGGACCAGGCAGGACTTCAAAGAGACCTGGACAGACTGGACACCTGGTCCAGCAAATGGCTTCTCGAATTTAATCCTGCCAAATGCAAAGTCATGAAGATAGGGGAAGGGCACAGAAGACCACAGACAGAGTATAGGCTAGGTGGCCAAAGACTGCAAACCTCACTCAAGGAGAAGATCTTGGGGTGAGTATAACACCGAGCATGTCTCCGGAAGCACACATTAATCAGATAACTGCTGCGCATATGGGCGCCTGGCAAACCTGAGAACAGCATTCCGATACCTTAGTAAGGAATCATTCAAGACACTGTACACCGTGTATGTCAGGCCCATACTGGAGTACGCAGCACCTCTTTGGAACCCGCACTTGATAAAGCACGTCAAGAAACTAGAGAAAGTAAAAAGGGTTTTGCGACAAGGTTAGTTCCAGAGCTAAGGGGAATGTCCTATGAAGAAAGATTAAGGGAAATCGGCCTGACGACACTGGAGGACAGGAGGGTCAGGGGAGACATGATAACGACATATAAAATACTGCGTGGAATAGACAAGGTGGACAAAGACAGAATGTTCCAGGGGGGACACAGAAACAAGAGGCCACAATTGGAAGTTGAAGACACAAATGAGTCAGAGAGATAGTAGGAAGTATTTCTTCAGTCATAGAGTTGTAAGGCAGTGGAACAGCCTAGAAAAAGACGTAGTGGAGGCAAGAACCATACACAGTTTTAAGACGAGGTTTGATAAAGCTCATGGAGCGGGGGAGAGAGAGGGCCTAGTAGCAACGGTGAAGAGGCGGGGCCAGGAGCTAGGACTCGACCCCTGCAACCACAAATAGGTGAGTACAAATAGGTGAGTACACACACACACACAAAACACACACACACACACACAAAACACACCACCACACACACACACCACACACACACACACACACACACACACACCAACACACAACACACACCAACACACACACACACACACACCCACACACACACGCCACCACACAAACACACACACACACACACACACACACACACCCCACCACACCCACACACAACAACACACACACCACACACACACACACACACAAAACACACACCACACCACACACCCCCCACACCCACACACACACACACACACACCAACACCCCCAAAACACAAACACACACACACAAAACAACACACACACACACCCCCACAACATACACAACACCACAACACACACACACAACACACACCAAACCACACACACCACACCCCCACACACACACGCCACACCACACACAAAACCCAAAACACACACCACCCCACACACCCACAGCACACACACACACCAACACACACACACACACACACACACACACGCCACACCACACACACACACACACACACACAACATAAAAACCCCACACACCACACACAACACCACAACACACACCACACACACCACACACATACACACACACACACACACAACACACACACAACACAAAACCACCACACACACAACACAACACACACCCCACACACACACACACGCCACACACACACACCACACACACACACACACACACACACACACACACACCCACACAAAACCGCACACACAAACCAAAACCCACACACCACCACACACATACACACACAAACCCACAAAACCCCACACGCACACACACACACACACACACACAACATACCACACACACACTCACACACACACACACACACCCCAACCACAACAAAAACACAACACACACACACACAAGGCTCCGAGAAACCTTAGCGTGTAAGGGGCAATAACAGCTAGGAGTATCGTGGTGTGGAGCGCAGTAAAAATACTACGAGTGAAAATTAAAAAGTTATTATTTAAAGAAATGAAGGAAAGCTAAAAATTTCATAATATTTCAAAGCGAAACCTTTTGGGGGGGTCTTGGGCGCTGTTCCCAAATTGGGCAGGGGTAGGCCCTGAAAGTGACGTCCACAGTTGTTTGCATTATAAAATTATGTAAGTGTATTAATTGAAGTGTTTTCTATCATCATGAAGAGTGAAATCGCGTGAGGAAGCGGGATGTATAAATATATATTATAAACATCGGGGGTAAAGGATCCCCAAAAATAGGGTTTTAAGGGCTACGTACGACGCTTCATCACACAGCTGGCAATGTCACCTCACCAGAGCGCAAGTTCATTCGCCTATTTGTGGTTTGCATGTTTATGGCCCGGCGGTTGTACTTTTTGATACTGGTCATCACTCCGCAACTATTACCAAATTTGAATAGAAATAGCGTCACATAGTGAAAAGTGTTGACGAGTGAGAAAGGAGGGGGGACAACTTTAAAAGAACATTGTAAGCCGTGTAGGGTCAAGTCCCAAGAGGGGTTTTGTAAAGGGCCAAAAAGTTGCAGCCCCGTCATTACACCCCACAAAACATCTCACACACACCACACCCCAGGCAGGTTTTTACCGGTTTTTTAGCAGTAAGAAATTGGAAGCAGGAAGTCCCCTCTCAAGGAACAAGGGAAAAAGATAATAACCAGCAAAATTAAACGTAAATCCAGAAAGGGCAAAAAGTGGAGAGTAGCATAATTGGGAAAGATAAATAGACTAAATTTTTGCCCAACGACGGAATTTTTAACCACACCAAACCCCCCCCAGCCCTCCCTCCCTCCACACAAGCACACACACACAAGGGTAGACACCACACACTCACCCCAACACACACAGGGCTTGTGACTCGCCCCTGCAACCACAAATAGGTGAAAACCACAAACCACACAAACACACCCCAAACCCCCACACACACACACCCACACCCAAAAAAAAAAAATGGGGGGGGCTCGAGGAACCCAAAGGGTCGATAGAATGGTTTGGTAGGGAGGAGGGTGGAGGAGCAGCGGAAAAGGTGGAACAAGGTGGGAGAGAAAATTGGGGAGCTTCTGAAAAAATGGAGAAAAAGCTCTCTGTTTAAATTGGGAAAAGGGGGTTGGAGAAGGGACAAAGAATTGGGGGACAAGTCGAAACTGCAGTACCAAGAAAAAGGGCCTAGAAGTTGAGATAAATAGGGGTGAAAAACGAGTTTCAGGGGGAGGACCAGAGAAGCACAGAATGAAGCTGTGAGGCCCACGGAAGGAAGGATTTATGAATTTTGCTAAGGTCACATCAAATTTCCAGGAGGACCAAGGAGTGAAAGGGAAAATCACTGGTTGCAGATGGAGAGGGTGTAGGTCGAAAGCTGAGGCACAAAAAAGGCTACAAAAGCCCTGGAAAAAACAAGGGGGAAACTGACCACATACAGGCAGGGTCAGAGTCACAGAGGGTGGGCAATGGGAGGGAAGAAAGGGCAAAATCAGTGTTTATCCGGGCTTCAGGAGGGAGAAAGGCACACATGAAAGGCAGAGGAAGAAAAAAAGGAGATTGAGAAATCATCACGGAAATAGGTAGAAAGGGGCGAGATTGTAAATTTTCAGGAATAGGGGGGGGATCGAAGGGGAAACGACCAACAAACGATTCTCAGGACGGAAAAAAGTGCGGAAAAAGGAAAACCCCATGGAAACCACGATTGAAATACTCGGAAGAGTACAAAAGGGTGTTCCAGACGGACGAAAAAAAATCAGAAAAGACAGCAGCTGAGGGAGAGGACAAAAAAAAGGGAAAAGGGCTAGGGGAAAAAAGACAAGGAGGGAACCGCAGAGGGCAGTCAAGCAGGGCAGAAAAGCAAGGGCAAACACACACACAACTACTCTCAAACCCTACAAACCCATAAAACCAAACCCAAAACACACACAATCCTACCCACAGCCTCACCCAACCCGAGCTAAGAATCCCACAGTATGCCACCAGGTCTCCACCCTCACAGGCCCCC
>NW_026501920.1:0-12990 GCF_026875155.1 Cherax quadricarinatus | reverse complement strand
AAGGAACAAGACAAAACTGGAGGACAGGAGGGACAGGAAAAATGTATAAAATACTGAGAGAAATTGACAAGGTGGATAGGGACATGTTCCAGAGATGAAACGCAGCAACAAGGGGTCACAACTGGAAGTTGAAAACTTACATGAGTCACAGGGATGTTAGGAAGTATTTCTTCAGCCTTAGAGTTGTCAGGAAGTGGAACAATCTGGAGAGTGAGGTAGTGGAGGCAGGAACCATACATAGCTTTAAGAAGAGGTATGATAAAGCTCGTGGACCAGGGAGAGAGAGAGGACCTAGAAGCGATCAGCGAAGAGGCGTGGCCAGGAGGTATGAATCGACCCCTGCAACCACAAATAGGTGAGTACAGCAGCAAGTTTCCTCAGAAGCCACAAAGTGGGTGACAAAAAGCGGTCACGTGATACCCCAGGCAGCCGCACACTTTCACCCATCACCAAGTACAGCGGAAAATTGTCTTCAGACTCACTAGCACACTTACACACACACACACACACACACACACACACACACACACACACACACACACACACCACACACACACACATACACACACATACACCACACAACAACACACACAACAACACACACAAACACACACACACACACACACACAACACACACACACACACACACACACACACCACACACACACAGGAGCTCGGACTCGACCCCCGCAACCTCAACTAGGTGAGTACAACTAGGTGAGTACACACACACAACACACACACACAAACACACACACACACACACACACACACACACACAACACACACACACACACACACACACACACCACACACACACTCACACACAAGAAGAAGAAAGGCAGAAACTGAGAGAGATGGTACAAAGGCGAAAGGAGGAAAGAGAGGGGATGGAGAAGACAGACAGGAGATCACAGACACAGGAAGAAGATCAAATACAGCCTCCCTCACAGCTTCCTATAGAAGCCTCCCAACAGGTCAACCCCAGTGCAGCCAAACACTCTAAATCAAAACACCCATGCCACATCCAATGCCCCCACCCACTACATTACAAACTCCACCCCCACAGCAACCACCCATAGTTCCTTATCAGGTCTCCCACTTCCCCAACCCCAATACACCTCCCAGACCACAGTCTTAGAAAAGAAGTTGAAGGTGTGGTATACAAATGCAGATGGAATAACAAATAAGTATGAGGAGTGGCACAAAAGAATCAAGGAGACATCCCCAGACATAATAGCACTCACAGAAACAAAACTCACCAGAATAATAACAGATTCAATCATTCCGCCCGGATATCAAATCCTCAGGAAATTAGAGGGAGAAGAGGAGGAGGAGGAGTTGCTCTGCTCATTAAAAACCAGTGGGTTTTGAGAAAATGGAAGGAATGGATGGCATGGGTGAAAGGGACTACTTAGTAGGAACAAATCCATGTCTGAGGGAAATATGAGATAATTGCAGTAATGTCAACCTACCACAGAACTGCAGGAGCCCCAAGAGAAGAATACGATGACGAGCAACAGAGCCAAATGATCGACACACTAGCCGAGTGGTGGCCTGGAGAGCACACATGGGGTGGAGCAAATGTTACTAGTTATGGGTGATTTCAATTCACAAGGAGATTGGATGGGAAAACCTGGAGCACCCTGGGGCGGTCCCGAAACATGAAGAAGCCAAGATGATGGATGTGGTTAATTGGAAACCTTACCAGAGCCTACTGGGGATTGTCCTACCGAAGGAGGTGAGGGAAATCGGCCTGACGACACTGGAGGCAGTGAGGGTCATGGGAGAGGGACATGTTAAGCATATAAAATTCTGAGAGGACTAGGACGAGGTGGACTAAGGGACGGGATTATTACAGAGATGGACAACCAGACAAAAGAGGTCCACAATTGGAAGTGAAGACTAGATGAATCAAAGGGGATGTTAGGAAGTATTATCTTCAGTCATAGAGTAGTCAAGCCGTGGAATAGCTAGAAAGTGATGTAGTGGAGGGGGAAAAAAACATACATGTTTTAAGCGAGGTATGATAAAAGCTCATGGAGCAGGGAGAGAGAGGACCTACTAGCAATCAGTGAAGACGGCGGGGCCAGGTGGAGCTATGAATCGACCCCATGCAACCACAATAGGTGAGTACAAATTGGTGTGTACACACACACACACACAACAACTCAACACTCACACACACACAACCACACACACACACACACACATACACAACCAAACAACACACACACACAAACACACACCAACACACACACAAAATCCAACACAACACACACACACACACACACACACACATACACACACACACAACACACACCACACACACACACACAAACACACAACACACACAACACAACACACACACACAACACACACTACAACACACCCTAATGTCCCTCATTCGTTAAAGCAGGTCAAAATTCCAAGGTATCTTAAAGATAACGATAAACAGCCCTTGAAGGGTTTGCTAAAGTTAGGCTGCATTCGAAGTTATCAAACAAAACTAATGCCACCGACATCTATGTATGTGTACAATTCTAGTCCTCTAGATGCTATTGGGGACCGCTTGAACCCTCTCCATGACGTAATTTGTGTCCCGGGGGAACCCTTTCCCTTATCGAAAAAGTCTCCCCAAACCCACCTTGTTACTCCTTTTTCCCCTCTAGTTTGTGCTACTACCAAAACCCCCCAACCTTAATCACTCGCGTCCATATCCAAAGCTAGTTTTAAAGAGCTTTCATTCCGTAGCACCCTAGTATGTTACAGTACCCACAGTCAAAGAACTTGCACAATTGTGGTTCCGTGGCCATTTGCAATTAATTGTCCGTATCCCCCCAAGAGCTCGTACTGATGAGAGTACCCGTCGATTTCCCTACTGTGCTTTCATGAATTTCATGGACTGACAAAAATCTGATGAATGCTCTCTACAACCTGCGTACTCTAATCTTTCCTGGCGTTCCAAACCCCAGGCCAGGGAGGAAAAAGACAGTGGGGTTTTCAAATAACCGAACAGGTCATTCTTCCAATTGGGGGAATCCGAGCGCCCCAGTTTCTCCTCCGTCGTGACGTAGGGGATAAGAGTACACCTCCCCGTTCAAAAAATTTTTTATGAAGCTTAGCCAGTCTTGAGAATGACAACCCTGCTGCAGAGTTTGCTCACATGTCTCTAACTAGATGAATTGGGAGGAGGTCGAATATGCCTTCTCCGATGATAAACCACCTTTCTGTTTGCACATAACTCTCAGTAGAAGTCACCAGTTACCAGTAACCAGTGAACCGTTGACTCAACGACCAACCGTCTCTGCCTGGAGTCACTATCTGAACTCATATTGCGCTGACCTGGCATTCTTCAAAGACCCTCTCACATATGGTACTGTGGGCGTCCATTCAGTACAGTTTATATGAGAGTGAGCAAGGAGCAGGTCACGCTGAAAGGGCGCAACCCACCTATCTGTAATTATATACGTACTAAGCCTGCCGCCTGCTCACACACTGTCCGACACTCATACTTTACGTCACGTAATCCTCATATTCGAACTCCCACGAGAGATACGAAAATCTAGACTGTCCACCCCGGGTGAGTTCTTACGAAGCTAAACATAATTATATCAGTAACTAGCAAGAAACTTTACAATAGTATGGTCTTAAAAGCACTTCCGAGACATTATTTACCAGTACCCTGTTCATGTCTTGACAGACCAAGGCACACTGATACCCTTAATCCAAATAAACACCCACTGAAGGTTAGCCAGATGACCTTGACTATCCAAGATTCAATCCCACTTTGTGAACATTTACCTGGCATGTCAAACATAGTCGCTAGATGCCTTTTAATATCGTGACACGTTAGTGTATACTGGGATCCTCCATTTACTGCAAGAGGATGTAAAGAATGCCCAAAAAGAACAGATCCCATGTGGTCCTGGTGTGATTTCAATTCCTGCTCCAGGAAGATCTTAATTCTTACTGTGAAGCCACCTCACCCATTACAGACTTTGTATTGAGTCACGAATTACTGTATCGAACAGCCGAGTTGGGTACTCCCAATAGAAGGAGTGTAACCAGTTAGTAATTCCTTAGTCCTAGTGAACTAGCTCTACAGCTATTCACATGCAATCAGGTGTTGCACCCATCCTGGTATGGATCATTCAGTGAAACACCAGATGAAAATACTTTGGACCACGTAAGGCAAACTGACATTTCCGAGTATATTAAGAAATGTAGTGTTTTGGTATGCTACATAAAGGAAATGTCAATGGTACTAATCCAATCCAAGTGTACCCAACCACTAGCAACCTGGGACAGAGTTTGCCCTTGATTTAATAACCAATTTAAATGTTCCCATCCAGGCAACAAACATTGTATGATATGGAAACTATTACACCATATATTGTGAGTTAGTTCCTATTGCAATAAGACTGCCTAGACAGTAAGTACATGGCGTTTAAACGAACGCATTACTGCAGGCATACCACCCCTAAGTCTTATAACAGATAATGGAGGTGAATCTGTAATAGATTCCTTGAAAATTTTGTGTACTTTGTACAAGAACACTAAATCCACCATTGTTCCTCATCATCCTGCCAGCAATTGGTTAGCTGAACGAACCAATAAAAAGTACTTGATGTTTTGAGAGCCACTATCAACCCCAATAGTGAAATCTTGGATGAAGTTATACCAATTTCAATGTGCCATAAATTCGCTTACCATGCTTCCATAGGTGATACTCCACATTATGCATTGTATGGTGTAGACAGCGTTTACACTATGAGTTGTTATATTCCACTCCCGAAACCCAATTATAACCCTAAGATTCTTTGCAACTCGTACCAGCATAGCTCAGAGTGTTTTTAAGAAGAATCCGTGAAACACTTCATAAAATCAACAGCAGAATTTACTAGAGTTACTAATACCGTGCTAAACCTCAAAAGTTGGAAAGTAGGTTTCAAGAGTAATGCTGACAATTCACAAAAACAACCGCAATGCCTAAGCTCGATCAAAAGTTTGTTGACCATAATCGAGTTGTAAGAGAACCAATCTCTGGCAATAAGTATAAGGCATCCCCATGCCTAACTCGATCTAAAAGTTTGGTTGGTCCTTATCGAGTTTAACATATCTCTGCATAAGTATAAGGATAGAAGAAATGAGTACTGGTAAGTAACAAAGAATCCATTAGATCATATGAAATTAGTATGCGATGTTGATGATATTGCTACCCAGACTAATGTGAAAGATGCCGAAAATTCTCCCTTGACTCTGTACCCTCTACCTCAATAATCATCCGATATTCCAACCTGAATGTTGTATACTTCCATGCGACTCGACAAGTAATGAGAAACCCACAGAGTATCTTTTGTAGATCCTCATTCAGATCTTCCTCATCAAGGCATGTGTTAGCTAATTGGGAGGGGAATTCGAGTCCTCCCAGAATGATAACCATTCTGCATATGTAAACCTCACCCTCGCAAGAGTTGGGTTTAAAGGTACCATAAGTCTGAAAAAGGTACTAGTTGTCCGTGATGTAGAAATTGTCAACTCTTTGTTATTTAACTGATCAGTTTTTTTCAAGTTTTTTTTTATTTTCCGTGTTTCACAGTTTCCTCCGTATACTGAAATTTTTGAGCAATGTAAGTTGATCGTGAGTGCAAAACCAGATGCCCTTTGCTGTTAATTTCACCTTGTTATATATATATATATTTATATATTCTCCCTCAGAATCCATAGAGTTGCATGACTTACAGATCGATCGATCAATTCCATCCCCAATTTACCATGATTTATTTCTTATAGTTGTAATCATTACGTTAAAACTTATATACGTTTAACTACCCATTACAGTAAAACTCATTCTGTAACATCCATTATGATACCATCCATTAGTTCAAAGTTATATATAATTTGTTATTGTATAGAATCAGCCCAGAACCACCTGCCTGTTCACCTATAGCATAGTAGTGTATGTTGGTACACATACGTAAACATACCGAGCTGTCGGCAATAGTTGCTTGATCCTCTTTATATGTTTGTATAGAGCGTATCTTAAGTACCATCCAGTGTTTATATAGATGATCCCTTAGGCCTGTGACTGTAGACGTCATCGGGATGCACAGCGAGGTGAGATGAGCTGCCCCGCTCTCAGTCAGTCACGCATAGAAGAGAGAGCAGAACACGGCAGGCTGGGCTCCATCTCCCATTAACACAGACTAAAGCCTGACAATAAAAGCGTTACCATCCAACAAGTGAATTTACCTATCCATCAATCTCCTACCGAACCCCACACGAGCATGAGATACTGTAAGTGGGATAAAGAACACACAGATACTGTAGTGGATACTGAAACACACAAGAGACTGTAAGTGGGATACAGAACACACAGAGATAACTGTAGTGGGATACAGAACACACAGAGATACTGTAGTGGGATACAGAACACATCACAAAGATACTGTATGGATACAGACACACAGAGAATACGTAGTGGATACTGAAACACACAAAGGATGTAACTGTAGTGGGATACAGAACACACAGAGATACTGTAGTTGGATACAGAACACACAGAGATACTGTAGTGGGATACAGAGCACACAAAGATACTGTATGGATACAGAACACACAGAGATACTGTATGGGATACAGAACACACAAAGATACTGTAGTGGGCTACAGAACACAGAGATACTGTATGGATACCAGAACACAGAGATAACTGTAGTGGGATACAGAATACTCACAAAGATACTGTATGGGATACAGAACACACAGATACTGTAGTGGAATAAAGAACACAGAGATACTTTAGTGGGATACGAAACAGAGACACAGTAGTTGGGAATACACGAATCACAAAGTATACTGTAGTTGATACCAGAACACACAATCCTGTAGTGGGATACAGAACACCACAGATACTGTAGTGGGTACAGAACACACCGTGCGAGGAATTTTTCGTCATTACGATATGATAAAAGAGAACTTGAGAACTTATACCCACGAGGTGAGATTCACTTGTACACTGGTGGTGTGTCAACCATTGGGCATTATATACGTGCAGTGGTTATATGTTAAGATGGGCACAGCGACACACTATCCTGCGAGCTTGACTTCATGGTAGAAACGGCAAGCCAAGGTGGCTGGTATTATAGTACTCATTGAGTCCTTGTGTAAAACTTGTGGCCGCAAAATGTCGAGATCCATTTAATGTTCAGTATTGCGCGCAGGCGACAGTAAGGAAGATTTGTTGAGGTAGTGTTGGAGTGAGTCCCGGTCACAAAGGATGTGCAAGGAATAAAAGACGTACAGGGCAAAGGAATGCAAATAAAGGAAGTTGAGTATGGTCAAGCATTATGGAGAGAGAGTGCAACACAAGTACCAGCTGGGACCCCGTAGCTTGACTGCTAGCGAACTCAGCTCACACACTGATGTCCAGGGTCGATCTCAGTAGCGGGTGAAAACATAAAGACGTGTTTCCTTAAAAACCCGCCAGGTCCCATTTCACCTATCAGTAAAAATAGGTACCTGGGTGTTACCCGACTAGTGTAGGTCGCGATCCTGGGCAAAATGACCTAATTAACCTCGAAATACTCTTGCATAACAAGATGGCTTTCTAAATAGTAGTATGTCATTGATGTCCAGCTAGAACTGTATACCATGTACCATAGTACTTGTAGCAATAAATTTATTATTATTAGGTATGAGCCGACAAGCATTACAAGCCAGCACTCACTAACGCCTCACCCGGGTGAGCCGTCAAGCAAACAACCAGCCACTCACTACGCTCACCCCGGTGAGCTCAAGCAAACAAGCCAGCACCTCACTACGCTCACCGGGAGCCGATCAATGCATCCAACCAGCACCTCACT
Organism: Cherax quadricarinatus; assembly: GCF_026875155.1. Taxonomy (NCBI): domain Eukaryota; kingdom Metazoa; phylum Arthropoda; class Malacostraca; order Decapoda; family Parastacidae; genus Cherax; species Cherax quadricarinatus. The sequence goes on along the minus strand of NW_026501920.1, from coordinate 5,122 downwards.
ACGCTCACCCCGTGACCGTCAAGCATACAAGCCAGCATCCTCACTCTACGCTCTACCTCCGGGTGAGCCGCAAGCATACAAGCCAGCACCTCACTACTCTCACCCGGGGTCACCTCCATTTCTTGAACAACTGTAGAAAGGTGAAGAGGCAGTAACTAAGTACATACGACAATGGTTTACAAGTATTGAATATTGATCTTATTAGAGAGAGTGAGAACCTGCGTGTTGATAGCTGGTAATGAGGTAGTTATATGTTATTATCTGTCACTTTCTATACCTATCTATAACTGTTTTAACCATACGGTTAATACTCTACTTGCACACTAACATGTATCAATAATTAAAAACCCTAAACTAGAGACAAGAGTTAAACGTAGACTAAGTATAAAAAAGCTCAGAGTATATACAGTGAATATATAAACAACAGCGAGGCACCAACACAACGATAATGAAATTAAGCAGTCTCTGCACAGAGTAATAACACACTATTGTTCTCTCTCTCCCTCACACACACATCATGGCGACTAGCGAAGACGCGGGCCAGAGCTATGGATCGACCCCTTGCACCCACATGCAGGTAAGTACAAACAAACTCACTTGTAGTGTTGTACTAACATGACCGCAGCTGCCGTCCACACACACCATCACCTGCTCATCAGTTATCATGTTCTTCACTCTCCCGGCCGCCTCTTCTCCCTCATATCACCTGAAAACAACTGACTGTCACTTGAAATAAATGAGCTTATAAAAATACTCCTTATATCTTAGTTTTTAATTCGGGTTTTAGTTCTCGTATTTTTTACAATGTTAAATAAACGGAATGTTAATAAACTATTTAAACTGGAGTGGATTTTGTTACAGAGCGTCCCCTTGTTCTTCTTGTGAAGTTTTCTTGTTGTTCTTGTGGTTGTTCTTATCTTCTTGTGGTTTGTTCTTGTTGTTCTTCTTGTGGTTGTCCTTGTTCTTCTTGTTGAGTTCATGTTAGTTCCTCTTGTGGTTGTTTTTCTTGTTCTTCTGTGGTGTTTCTGTTCTTTCTTGTGGTTGTTCTTGTTCTTCTTGTGGTTGTTCTTAGTTCTACTTGTGGTTGTTCTTTGTCCTTCTTGTGGTTGTTCTTGTTGGTTCTGGTGGTTGTTCTTGTTGTTCTGTGGTTTTCTTGTTCTCTTCTTGTGGTTGTTCTTGTTCTTCTTGAGGTTGTTCTGTTCTTGTGTTGTTTCCGCTTGTTGTTGTTCTTGTGGTTTGTTCTTGCTGTTCTTCTTGTGGTTGTTCTTGTTGTTCTTGTGGTTGTTCTTGTTGTTACTCTGTGTTGTTCATGTTTCTTCTTGTGGTTGTTCTTGTTCTCTCGGGTTTTCTTGTTTCTCTTTGTGTTGTTCGTTTGTTTGTTCGTCTTGTGGTTGTTCTGTTCTCTTGTGGTGTTCGTTGTTGTTCTTCTTGTGGTGTTTCTTGGTTGTTCTTGTGGTTGGTCTGTTTGTCTTCTGTGGATGTATTTGTGCGTCTGTGGTTTGTTCTTGTGTTCTTCTTGTGGGTGTTCTTGTTGTTCTTCTTGTGTTTGTTCTGTTGTTCTTCTTGTGGTTGTTCTTTGTTGTTCTTCTTGTGAGTTTGTTCTTGTTGTTCTTCTTGTGGTTGTTCGCTGTTTCTTGCTTGTGGTTGTTCTTGTTGTTCTTCTTGTGGTTGTTCTTGGTTGTTCTGCTTGGGGGTTGTTCTTGTTCTTCTTGTGTTGTTCTTGTTGTGTTGTTCTTGTTGTTCTTGTGGTTGTTCTTGTTGTTCTTCTTGTGGTTGTTCTTGTTCTTCTTGTGGTTGTTCTTGTTGTTCTTCTTGTGGTTGTTCTTGTTGTTCTTCTTGGTTTGTTCTTGTTGTTCTTCTTGTGGTTGTTCTGTTGTTCTTGTGGTTTGTTTCTTGTTGTTTCTTCTTGTGGTTTGTTCTGGTTTTTCTTCTTGTGGTTTTGTTCTTGTTGTTCTTCTTGTGTTTGTTGCTTGTTCTCTTGTTTGTTCTTGTTCTTGTTCTTTGGTTGACCTATACTAATTTTGCTTGCCAAATTACACTGTCAAGAGTTTGAACTCCAAAACTGCTACTGTTCTACTCTCATACTAATACAAGGTACTCCCACGTCTCTACATCTTGCTCCCACACCTCAACAACACATCCCATACCTCTAGAACTATAACCCCCCCCACCCCCTTACAACCACCCCCACATTCCCCAGCAACCACTCCCAGCACCCCTACACGCCCCACACTGAGTTACCTGAGTTTACCTGGAGAGAGTTCCGGGGGTCTCCCCCGCGGGCCCCGGTCTGTGACCAGCCTCCTGGTGGATCAGAGCCTGATCAACCAGCTGTTGCTCTGCTGCACGCAAACCAACGTACGACCACAAGCCCGGTGATCCAGAACTGAACTTTAGGTGCTTGTTCCAGTGCCAGTCTTGAAGAACTTTGCCAGTGACTGTTGTAAATCCCACTTATGTGTGCTGGAGAGGCAGTGAACAGTCCTCTGTCCCCTGACACTATGTGTTATGGACTCAAACGTGCTAGTGACACCCCGTCTTTTCAATGGGGGGATGTTTGCATCGTCTGCCAGTCTTTTTGCTTTCGTAGTAACTGATTTTCGTGTGCAATTTCGGTAACTAGTCCCCTCTAATGATTTTCCAGGGTGTAAATAATCAAGTATCATCTCCCTCCTGCGTTCCAGGAATTACCGGTTTAGGAACCTCAACACACTAACCAAACTCCCACTACCTACCACTCCCACACCCCTACAATACTCACCCCCAACACATCAAGCAGCAGCGCAGTCTGCACTCCGCACTGCCACTCTTCACTGAGAAAAAATTAGCAAAGAAAATAGATGAAAGGAAAAAACAGATACTCGAAAAGTCTTACTGGAGTGGTGTGATCACCTGCCAGCCTCCCGGATCACCACCAAAGCCTCCCAAGAGATCACCACCATTCTCCCAAGGGATCACACCAGCCCAGCCTCCCAAGGGATCACCAAGCCAGCCTCCTAAGGAGTGTAGGACCAACCATACCCCCTTACCGCCTAGTGTGAAACAGAGGCCGAGCCAGGAGCTGTGACTCGACCCCTGCAACCCACAAATAACGTTAAACAGTCAAGTTATCTTGAATGCAGGTCAAAGTTTAAAGTTATGTCTGCGTTCTTAACATAAACCGTGAGAAGGGAGAAATTCCTGCCATGTGTGAAGCATTTAACAGCTTTCACTTACACTCAAAGTATGATGAACAGTGGCACTCAACCTCTCAAGTTTGATCACATCTCTTCATTCATTTCACATACAACCTGCTGCCCTCCTTTGCTGGAGAAGCCTACCTACGGAGTCGTAGCGTTTCAACCAATAAAGTTACCCAAAGCTGCTGCATCATGTGTCTTACTTATGTTGTCAGTATTTATAACTATTTTCAACGAATCAGTAGTGTTGGAGACACTTCACTTCACTTCACACTCCTTTATATGCATCTCACATCTATCTCTCTTTCCAGTTTCCTTTTTACTTTCCGCCCCGTTCTCCCTCTCCTGCCCTTTCCTCGTTCCCTCGACACACATCTTTCCTCCCTTCCCCGTCTTCCCCTCCCTCTCCCCCCTCCCCGCGCTCCCAATTCTGCGCCTGATAGCAAGAGTTATATGCTCTCTTGTCTCTACAATCTTATTTACAACACATATACTGTATACACCAAACAACTCTCAAGTAATGTTTGCTATTTAAGACGTGACAACGAGGATTATACACCGCATCAATTTTTCATGGTTTTATTATATCACTGAATTTGTGAGATTCAACGTGTCATGTGGGGTTCGAAAACGTGAATGGGGGCACGAACATCAGACCACTAAGCCTTGCAGTCAGTAACATCCAACACTATTGCGAGAGAACAAGAAGAAGAAGAACAAGAAAAGCTCTAATCGAGTCAGTAGAACCTGAAGAGTTATAATAACCAGGATGATTCAATAAAGCCAAGTGGGGAGTGTTTATCCAACTATGGGGCCTTGTTAGGTCCGCCAGGATGCAACACCCAACAGTTGGCTAACTCCCAGAAATCTATTTACTGCTAGGTAACAGGGACAGCAGGTGTTAGGAGACTTGGCCATACGTCTCTTCCCGCCCAGACTTCGACCCGCATCCTTCCTGTTGTAAGCCGAACGCACCAATATAAGGCTACTATGTATTTGCAGTATAGGAAAACTGTGTAAAAGACTTTGCCAAACTAGCTAAAATTCTAAGTTAATTGTGGAGTTGGTGGAGAACAGCGCGTAGTAGTTGTGGTGTGAGGCATTAATATATATGTTATCTAGTTCAGTGCCAGTGATGCCTAGCTCAGTGCCAGAGTAACAAATGTCTCACTAACTCCAACTTACTAAAGAAATTGGGGGTATACTTTTCTTCGAGAAATCTTGGCACCAGCATTGTTTACATCAGGGCGCTGCCCTCTGACCAATAAGCTGTCCTCATGCATCCTTCCTCAACGTTGATTGGTCCTCATATTCATTCTCGCTCACCACGATTGAAAGAAATATTTGTAATATTTCGCTATATACTAAATGCTGGTCCATTTTGTTATAGCCGGCGCCTGACTGTGATTGGTGCAGTAGAGTGAGAGCTCCTAGGTGCATGTGCAGGACAACTGTGATTGGTGCAGTAGAGAGCTCCTAGGTGCATGTGCAGGACAACTGTGATTGGTGCAGTAGAGTAAGAGCTCCTAGGTGCATGTGCAGGACAACTGTGATTGGTGTACTAGAGTGAGAGCTCCTAGGTGCATGTGCAGGACAACTGTGATTGGTGCAGTAGAGAGCTCCTAGGTGCATGTGCAGGACAACTGTGATTGGTGTCAGTAGTAAGAGCTCCTAGGTGCATGTGCAGGACAACTGTGATTGGTGTACTAGAGTGAGAGCTCCTAGGTGCATGTGCAGGACAACTGTGATTGGTGTACTAGAGTGAGAGCTCCTAGGTGCATGTGCAGGACAACTGTGATTGGAGTACTAGAGTGAGAGATCCTAGGTGCATGTGCAGGACAACTGTGATTGGTGTACAGAGAGCACCTAGGTGCATGGGGAGGACAACGTGATTGGTTTCATAGAGAGCCCTATTGATGTGAGGGGCAAATGTGATTTGGAAG
>NW_026501917.1:0-16587 GCF_026875155.1 Cherax quadricarinatus | reverse complement strand
TTTGGAGGAGAAATTTTGGGGAGGGGGGGTGAAAGTGGGATCCTTTTTGAATGCTTACCCCCAGAGGGGGAATCCAAAAAACTTGATCCGAGGAGATCATAAAAAAATGAAATTAAAAAAAAATCGAAAAAATTGGGAGGGGGAATGAAAGTGGAGGGGGAACCTCAAAAATTTTGATCCAGTAGATGGAGAGCACAAGAAAATGAAATTCAAAAAAGAATTTGAAAAAAATCGGAGAAAAATTCGGGAGCGGGGGCGATCCGGACGACACTGCAGAAGGTGCAGCAGAAGGCGTGGGCGGGCGCAACGGACTGGCGCGAGGGGCGCGGGCGGGCGGGGGGGCGCGGCCGGGTGGGTGGGTGGGCCCGCGAGGGCGGGTGGGGGGGCGGGGGTTGAGGGCGGGTGGTCGAGGGCGAGGTGGTCGAGGGCGAGTGGGTCTTGAGGGCGAGGTGGTCTCGAGGGCGAGGTGGTCTCGGGGGCGAGGTGGTCTCGAGGGGGGGGTCAGGTCATTAGCATAAAGGTGTGAAAGGAGTCTGCTCAGAGGAGTCCGTACCGTGGGGACCGCCTGTAGAAGGACCGTCAGGAAATGGACCGCTCTGTAGAAACATCACTACATATAATATAATAATATATATATATAATATATATTATATATATATAAAATAAAATAAAATATATTTAATATATATAATATATAATACACTCTCCTCGGTGCTCCTCTTGGTCCAATGCCATCGATCTGATCCTAGGAAAAAAATTTTCAGACCTCCGGACGATGGAAAGCAGGATGAAAGACATTGACACACACGATGCTTCTACCTACTCAACCAGGTGCCTGCCCACCCCAAAACTTACCTATTTTCTGAGATGCTCCCCAGCCTTCAGCAGTCCAAAACTCAAGGAATATGACCCCTCTCCTGAAGGCCATGCTAAGAGTGTATTGAATCTTTCCCTTGACGATGGACAGTGGTTGCAAGCCTCACTTCCGGTCAGGCTTGGAGGGCTAGGAGTACGCAGATCCTCCCAGATTGCTCTAACCAGCTTTCCTATCCCTTCCCTTGCATCAAACGAGTTGATAAGACAAATTCTTCCCGACACCCTCAGTGACTCAGCAGGAATAGAAGACCCTAGCTATGTCAGTGCCATCACCGAATGGGAGACTCTTGCTGCTCCGCACCAAAACCCCAGTGCAGCACTGGGTCACAAACAGTCAAGCTGGGATAGCCCAATTGCTGAAAAGGTGCTTGCCAACATGCTCAGGGCTGCAACATCAGATAGGGAGATTGCCCGTCTCCAGGCTGTGAGTGCACATCACTCCGGGGACTTCCTCCAAACAGTTCCCATATCGGCAAGGGGAAACGCGACCTCGACCCAAAGGGACCCTCCGTATTGCAGTGGCTCTGCGCCTTGCTGCCCCAATTCACACAGAATATATGTGTATTTGCGGTGAAGTGAAAGCAGACCAATACGGTCTACATGGTCTTAACTTTTTCCAAAACCCAAGGGCTGGCATGCAAGACACAATGAGGTCAACGACATCTTTAAGAGAACCCTTGCTACAGCTGATGCCTGCCGGAGGGAGACCACGATCACTTGCAGCAAACAATACCCACAACCCAGCAAACCGCCCCGACGGATCACCATCTATCCTTGGAAGAAGGGCAAGCTCTTAGCATGGACTATACCTGTGTGCCCACACGGTGACACCTATACCCATCACAGTGTGGGGCGACAGGGAGGAGCTGCTGACCACAAGAGGAAGTACAAGATCAGCAAGTACAGGGACATTAAACCAACAGTATCAATTTGTCCAGTGGGATCAGAGACCTTGGGATCATGGGGAAAAAATGCCACACATTATCCTTAAAGAATTGGGTTCCAGACTCATCGACACCACCAGGGACCAAGGGCAGCCACTTTTCATTTTTCCAGCGCCTCAGCGTCGCCATCAGAGAGGAAATGCTTGCTGCATACTTGGCCCCACGTCCAGCCTCGGAGGAGCTGGAGGAAAATTCATCATCTTTGATACATTGTCCCATTGTATTCATGTTTGTTTTTTTCTGTCAAATGTATTTTGTTTATTAATAAATGTTCACATAGAATAAAAAATATATAGGGGGTGGTAGGAGAAGAAAATATTCAAACAGCTCCGGGGAGAACCTTGAGTTTCTCTGAGGTACTTTATTGTCTTCTCTGAGGATGAGGGTTCCCATTCCAGCTATAGAGGTGGTACTTTCTCTCTCTCTCTCTCCCTCTCTTTTCTCTCTCTCTCTCTCTATATATATATATATATATAATATATATATAATATATAAAATATATATATAATATATAATATATATTGCCCTTCGACTTGCCGCCCCATTCTCGCCCGAACACAGGTGTATTTGTGGCAGTGAAGCAGCAGACCGATTCGGGTACCATGGTCTTGGGGTGCCGTAAATCCAAGGGAAAGACGCAAGACATGAGGAGGTTAAAAACATTATCAAGAGGAGGGCCCCACAACAGCTGGATGCCCAGCAGTAAGGGAGCCACCCCAACTATGCAGATCTGATGGCAGCCAGAAGGTCCAGATGGTATCACCCTTTAAGCCTGGACAGATGGGAAGCAGGGGGTGTGGGACTATACATGTGCATCTACCTTGGCTGATACCTATCTCCAATACACCAGGGAGGATGGAGGGGGAGCTGCCAGCTTCAGGGAGTCCCAAAAGTCTAGAAAATATGGAGAACTTTCCCATCATTATATGTTTGTTCCATAGGCTTTAGAGACCCTTGGCTCATGGGGGAAAAAGTGCATCTAAATTCCTTAAGGAGCTGGGAAAAAGACTCATCAGGGTAACTAGGGACCCAGGGCAGCTAGTTTTCTGTTCCGCGGCTCCGTGCGGCTGTTCAAAGGGGTAATGCCTGCTGTATTTTGGGCACACGCCCCAGCTCGAGAGCTGGATGAGATTTTCACCTTATAATCGGTGATACACACGTAACAAACATGTACCGTATAGCCACCTTTATATCAATAATGTATCTCTTAAATCTTCTGTAACCATTTATGTAAAAATATATATATATATTAAATATATAAAATTATATATAAAAATTTTTTGGAACCCAAAAAACCTTGACCCAAGGAGATGGAGGAAAAAACCCTTGGGACCAAGAGGGGGGGGGGGGGGGGGGGGGGGGGGGTTTGGGGGGGGGGGGGAAAAAAGGGAGGGTAGAAGTGGATGGTGGGGGAAAATTTTGTTATTATTGATTTTGGGAAAAAAACTTGATCGGGAGATGGAGGGGGAATTTTGGGGGTGGAAGGAGGGGTCCCCAAAAAAAAAACTTGATCCAAGGAGAGGAGGAAAAATTTTTGGGGGTGGGGGGGGGAAAGGGGGAGTCCATTTTAAAATGCTTACCCCAGAGGGGGGAACCCAAAAAACTTGATCCGAGGAGATGGAGGGCACAAAAAAAATTTTAAATTTAAAAAAAAAAAATGGAAAAAAATTGGAGAAAAATTCGGGGAGGGGGGGCGACCCCGGAAACACTTTGGCAGAAAGGGCGGGGAGAAGGCGCGGGCGGGCGCGAGGCGGGCCGAGGGGCCCCGGGGGGGCCCCGGAGGCGCGGCGGGTGGGTGGGGGGCCCGCGAGGGGGGGGTGGGGGGGGGGCGGGGGGTAGGGGGGGCCCCGGGTCAGGGCGAGGGGGTGGGGGAGAGGTGGTCTCGAGGGCGAGGTGGTTCGAGGGCGGGTTTGGTCTCAAAGGGCGAGGTGGTCTCGAGGGCGGGGTCAAGGTCTTTACCCAAAAAGGGTGAAAAAGGGGAATTTCCGGGGGATCAGAGGAAAACGTCCCTTTGGGGACCGCTCTGTAGAAGGACCGCTAGGAAATGGACCCGCTCTGTAGTGGGACCGGGCTCAGGAAAGGGGCCCGCTCTGTAGAAGGGATCGCTCGGGAAAGGGGGAACCGCTTTTGAAGGGACCGCTCTGTAAAAATTCATCACTACTTATATATTTTAATATTATTTTTAAAATATATATATATATATAATATATTATATATATTTTATTTTTATTTTTATATTTATTTTTATTTATATATGTATTCTTTTATATATAATATATATAAATATATATATATATATATATATATATATTTATATATATATATATATATATATATATATTTATATTTATTTTATTTTTGCCATGCTGTCAGGGGCAAATTTTGTGGCGATTTTTGCTGGGGGGATTTTAATTATAACCCTGTTTCAAGGGGGGCTGACCGGGCCCCCCCCCAAGATGAACAGGATTTAGTGTGAATATTCTGGAAGTTTTTCCAGTGCCCCGAGAAGACATTTCGGTCACCTTTTAAATTTGTAAATAGGGGAAAAGGGGTGTGCATTTTGGGAAATTTTGGGGGAAGGGGTGGAATTTGGGAAGGACGGCCAGGGGGGGTGGGGGGGAGAATAAACCCTTTCACTGTGTGTCAGTACCAGCCCCTTGCGTAAATGCTCCAGTTAACTTGGGAAATGATTACGCTTTGGGATGTTGGAATAATTAGAGGCCCCATTTTAGGGAAAAAAAATTTTGGGGGATTAATGTTAAGGGGGAAGGGGCCAGTCAGTGCCGCCTCCCCCCCGCCACGGGGAAAGGGGGGGGAAGGGGAAGTGGTGTGGGGGGTTGGTAAAGGGTTTCCCAATGGTTTGCAGCAGTCCCCATACCCCTTCGATAATGATGTAAAAGGGGAAAAACCAAAAAAATTGGTATGTGTATTGAAAAGACTGTGTGAACAACATACTATAGTGTCCCAAGTTCTTTGGGTATTTACTCCCCTCACTTCCCCTTCCCCCGGGGGGTACCCCCCCCCAACCCAACCTGTGCCCCCCCACCCACAAAAAGAGCCTCCCCCCCCTACCGTCTCCCCCCAAACCATTTACCGGTCTCCCCCCCCAAAACCAGAGCCTCCCCCCCCCTTTTAAACAGAGCCCCCCCCAAACCCACTACCAGAGGCTCCCTCCCCCCACTCCCAGTTTTCCCCCCACCCACTACCAGTCTTCCCCCACCCACTTAGGGGCCTCCCCATCCCTATCAGGGGCCTCCCCCACCCCTACCAGGCCTCCCCCCCCACTATTTATAGGGGGAAGTTCATATTTATTGTACCCCCTTCCCCCCCTTTTCCCGGGGGTACCCCCACCCAACAACCTGTGCCTCCCCCACCCACCCGGGAGCCTCCCCCACCCACTACCAGGTCTCCCCCAACCCAAAAACCAGTCTCTCCCCCCCCCACTCCCAGGGTCTTCCCCCCCCAAACTCCCAGTTTTCCCCCACCATTTAACCAGAGCCCCCCCCACCCACTACCGCCTCCCTCCCCCACAAACAGAGCCTCATATCAGAGCCCCCCACCCACTATCAGAGCCCCCCCCCCACCCTTTTCCCAGACCCCTCCCCCCCCCATTTACCAGAGCCTCCCCACCCCCCATTATATAGTGTGCAATTTTAATTTTGTATTGTACCCCCTTCGCCCCCTCCCCCGGGGTTTCCCCCACCCAACAACCCTGTGCCTCCCCCCCCCACCACCAGAGCCTCCCCCACCCATTTCCAGACCCCTCCCACTACCAGGCCTCCCCCCCCCAAATACCAGAGCCCCCCCCCCCCCACTACCAGAGCCCCCCCCAAAACCAGCAGGGCCCCCCCAAATAAAAACCACCAGAGCCTCCCCCCCCCCCATTACCAAAACCCCTCCCCACCCCCCACCATTTGCCTCCCTACCCACTACCAGAGTTTCCCCCCAACCCCCCATCAGAGCTCCCCATCCCCCACCAGGCCTCACCCCCCACAATCAGACCCTCCCCCGCCCACTACAGAGCCTCCTATAGAGCCCCCCCACCCCCCCTTCAGACCCTCCCCACCCACAAACCAGACCCCCCCCCCACCCACTTTAAATAGTGTGCAAGTTCATATGTTTTGTACCCCCTTCCCCCCCTTTCCCCCGGGGCTACCCCCACCCAAACCTGTGCCCCCCCCACCCACCCCCGAGCCCCTCCACCCACTACCAGTCTTCCCCCACCATTTCCGAGCCTCCCCCACCCACTACCAGACCCTTCCCCACCCATCCCGAGCCTCCCCACCTACTCCCAGGGCCTCCACCCCCCACCACCAGAGCCCCCCCTCCCCCCCACCGGAGCCCCCCCCCCCCATTTCCGGGGCCTCCCCCCCCCCACCACCAGCGCCTCCCCCGCCCATACCAGGCTTCCCTCACCCCCCATCGGCCCCCCCCAACCCACCACAGAGCCTTCCCCAAACCCCACTACCAGAGCCTCCCCCCCCCACTACCGGGCCTCCCCCCCCCATTTCCCCAAGCACCCTTTTTTCCCCTTTTCCCCCCCCGGGCCCCCTCACCAGCCCCTCAAACTCCACCAGGCCACCACGGTAAAGTTTATACATTCCCCCGCCCCCATCCCCCACCCACCTTGTCATACCCCACTCTATTGTCTAGTCTAGCAGATGGATCCCAACCAGGGGGAAGAAAAAAAAGCCGGGGAAAGGGCCCAAGGGCTGGAAATAGTAGAAAAAGGAAAAGTTTTGGGTTTCTTTGCTTACAGTTTCCCGTTGTCTCAACTCTAATGGTTTCCTCCGAAAACCCGGGTAGTTGCCCTGGTTTTCAGGATGTCCCTTGGGGGAAAGTGTTTGATCCAGATCCACCTCGGGCTTTCTGAACCCACTCCAACGTCTCATCTCATCAGATATTTTTGGAAGCAATTAAAACAAAAGGGACCAGGACACTTAAAAACATTTTCCAAAAGCAGCCTGTTGTCAAGGGGGTGCTCCCAACCAAAAAATCAAGGGATGGACAACTTGCTTCTTTTTTGGGAATGTTCCCTTTGTGTGCCGGAAAAAAAAGGGGGAAAAAAGGCTAGCCCCAAAGATCATTAAATCTTTTTAAAAGACTTTCCTAGAAAATGAACCACATTTCCTTCCCCCTTTAAATCAAAAACGGGAAAAGGCAGAACCCCCCCCAAATTTCCCCTGACAGGGAAAAAATGTCAGAGTGGGGAGGGGGCAAAAAAAATTTTAAGAGAGCAAACGTGGGGGCAATCAGAATTTTACAATTTAAGATTTCAGATGCCCCAGGGATGCTGACACGGCGGAAAACACTTTGAGGAAAGCACCCCTTTCCGGGAAATCAGGGGCACCAAAAAGTTCCAAAAACCTCTGTCTCCAATGTGGGGGAAAAATTGGGTTGTGGAAAACTCGACTTTTTTTAAAGCAATAAGGGGTTCCCATCTGGGGCTGCTGGGGGTTACACTGGAATAACGCAACAGGACTTTAAAAGGGAAAGGCTAAACCCGTTTCTGGGGAATTGGGAGGGGGGGGGGGGGGGGGGGCATGCTTTCAGAGATCACGGTTCGGCAACATTTCTTTTTTTGGGGCAACAATTTTGACACTTTAAAAAAAAAGGGTGGAGGAAATTTGGGCCCATTGCAGTAGGGGAACACTTTTCCCCCGTCGTTTTCCCAAAAACTGCTGTCCAAAGCATTCGAAAAAGAGGCATCCCTTGGCTTCAACCAAACCAGCTTTTGGGGTTTTTGGGGGCTTCAAGGAAGTGAGGCAGTGGTTCATGCAAAATAGGGCGTTATCAACAACCGGCCTGAGGACAATGCGTGGTTTAAAAATAGATTCAAGAATGCATTTAATTTTCCCCCAAAAAAAAATGTGGTATTAGGGGGAAGGGGGGACAAGAACTTTTTCCCCGGTCTCTGCCCCCTTTGGTTTTAGATGGGGGAAAAAGCAAGGGAAACAAAGTTCCTGTTTGGAGGGGCATGAAATCCATCATAGAGGGTTTTCCAGCAAGGGGATTCCCCTTGACCCTTTCCCCCTTCTGTATAGAAGTTAGGGAAAACCCAGTCAGGGTGACTTTGTGAGCTTAAAAAACTGGTTCTTGGTTTCCCGGGACAATGCAGGTAAAAAAGGGGTCCCCCTTTGGTGAATTAAAAAGTGAGACAAGGGCAGGAAAAAGGGGGCTCATTTTGAATTCCCTCCCAAAGTGAAATCATTTCAGTCAACAAGGGGATAAAAAGCAATGAGATCCCCCAAATAAAAGGAGCTTTAGTATTGCCCCTTCAAAAAGCGTCTTGCTTGGAGCACCCCCCTGGGAAAACGATGCCATTGGGCACAATTTCCCCGGAAGAAAGGAAATTTGAAGAATTTAGGAAAAAAAGGAAAAACGAATAGGCAATCTTGACCCCACGATGCCCTTTTACCCCTTTTTCAAATTTCTTGAGTCTGCCCAGGGTTTACCCTATTTCCTAAGATGTTACACCTTAAAAAATAACCCATACTGCCGAACTTTTCAGCATCATGATGAGGATTTTTACAAAAGTATTTAAACCCTTTCTTAGAAAAAGGGCAGTGGAAAACCAAACTACATCCAGTCAGATAAGGGGAGGTTTCTAGTGTCCCCAAGTCATTACGATTGCACACCGTTTTCTGTCCTCATGATTTCATCCAGGGGGGCTTATCGCCGCATTTTTCCCCGAAAAATCTTAGGGACGTTGGAGTCCAGGACCAAAAGTTCATTGGGTGGGGGTCATGATCTGGGAAAATCTAACAGGCTCTTAAAAACCCGACCCGCTCCCCCCAAAAACTTTCAAAAAAGTCGCACTTTGGGTGGCCCGATAGTGGAGAAAATTTGCCTCAACAAGCTTCAGGGTGTGTCAGGGAAGGATAGAGCCCACCTTCTGGCAGGGGAGAGCTCCCCTTTTAGGGGCTTTTTTTTTTGGTGTTCCCAACTTAGCCTTGGCACACGGCTCGACCCCAAGGGCCCCTCCCCCATTGAAAGTTTTCCCTTCGACTTTCCCCCCCTTTTTTCGCCGAACACAGGTGTATTTTTGGCAGTGAAACAGAAAACCCATTGGGTACCCTGGTCTTGTGTGCGTAAATCCCCAGGGAAAGATTGAAAGGGCTGAGGGGTTAAAACATTTCAAGAAGAAACCCTCACAACAGCCCCGGGTGCCCCAAACCCGTAAAGGGGGCCAACCCCCGCTTTTGGGAGATCTGGAAAATGATTAAAAAGATGGTGTGGGAAAATACACTTGTACATTCCCTTGGTGATTAACCCATCTCCAATACACCAGGGAAAAAGAAGAAGGGGGGAGCCCCCCAGTTAAAGGGGGTCACAAAAGTCTAAAAAAAATATGGAGAACTTGCCCATCATTAAAATTTTTTGTTTTCCCAAAAGGGTAGAGTCCCCTTTGGGCCCTGGGGGGAAAAAATGCATTTAAAAAAAATTTTAAAGGGGCCCAGACAAAAGACTCTCAGGGTAAATAGGTATCCCCAGGGCAGGGTTTTCTCCTCCAGCGAAATCAGTGCTGCTGTTCAGAGGGGGAATTTTCCTGTTTTTTATTTTGGGCACAGCCCCCGTTTGAAAAGCTGAATGAGATTTTCGCATTTTTAATCAGGGACAAAATGTAAAAATATTTTACTAGAAATTTATCTCTCACCTCTTTACTGTATATGCCAAAATTTTTTATCACCACCCGGATCTCTTAAACCCTTTTTTTACCATATTATGTAAAAAAAAAAATACCTATTGGTAAAAAAGAATGAAAAGATGGGGTGGGAGGGGGAAAATGGGAAAATTTAAACGGCTTCAAGAAAAAAATCCAAATTTTTTATCCCTTTAAAAAACCTTTTTTTTCCACTTTCCGAGGCTATGGGTCCCACAAATTTTCACCAGAGGGGGGAACCCCCCACTATATTATTTTATTTTATATTAAATATATAATATTTTATTTTTATATATAAAATTTTTTTATATTATATAAAATATATATATATATTTTTATATATATATATATATAAAATATATAATAAATATTTATATATTTTTATATATATATATTACAACAAAATATACACAGTGCTAGTAAGGCATTATGCCGCCATCTCCCCAACTCACTTTTTAAAACACAAAACAGGGCCATGGGAAAAATTATTTAAAAGGTTTAAAATTTGCCACTTTCTGAGGTTTTAATACTTGGTGCTGCGTCCTTTACGGTTAATCAGTCCCCAGCCCCTTTTAGGAAAATCACGCAATTTCATAAGGGTTTTGGTTTAGGTAAAATTATTCCCATGCCTATATAGAGCAGCCTCCAGCCCCCGGGATGGAATGATTACTTTGCCCCGTTAAAAATTTTGGTTTTGTATTTTCCAGAAAGGGTTTTCAAAAGGGTTTTGGTCTGGGGAAATTGTCTGGCCAGTCATTAAAAAGGGCCCAAAACAAAAGTTCCCTTTTTTAAAACCCAATGAATGGTTTTGGCGGTATGACTTTGGGGCAATTTCATTTCATAAAAACCGTACCCCCACTTGTTAAAAAGCCTTAGGTTAAAAATTTTCACACAAATCCAGGTATTTATTGTGATTTATATACTGGTTTTTTGGGGAAACCAAAGAGGGTTTACCAAACTTGAGCACTTTAAACACCCCCAAAAAACCCTGGTAGTCGGGTGTTTGGGCCCAAAGGGGTTGCATGGGTCTGGCGGGGCCAACCTTTTGGGCCCGGACACATTTTCCCCCCCGGTTAAAAAGTGGGTGAAGGGGTTTCCCTTTATCCCCTCCAAAGTACTTTTAGTGAAGATTTTCTTTGCATAAACCCAAAAAACGTTTCTTCTGTGGCTTTAAGACGATCAGGGTTTTTATCCTGGCGGTTGACTACTGTAGCCCCGTTCTGGCACCCCGTGTTTTTAACAGTTCTTACAGACACCTTGAGAGAAGATGTGGGGGGTTTTTTTTTCTTTTCCCGCCGTTTCTTAGGTGTAAATCTCTAAAAAGTACTTTAAAACAGTTTAAAGGTTTCGAACCGATGTTTTTCTTAAGGGGCGGCCGAGGTTTGGCAGACGGTAAAAAGAAACTGCCCCCCAGCCTTGAAATGCTGCACCCCGTTCCTCCCCCTGAAAGTCAACACAAAACATTCCCCACTATTTTCTTTCGTCTGGTGCCCCGCTTTGTGAAAAACCCCATGATTTGAGCTATAATTTCAGGGGTTTGGGGCTTCCTTTCACCATAATCAAACTTTTAAAGTTATGTTTAGTTCGTTAGGTTAGGCGGGGGTTAAGTTTAGCTAGGTTTGGGTTTGGGGGGAGGTTTGTTTAGTTTAGGGGGAGGTTAAGTTAAGTTTGTTTCGTTAGGTTTTGGTGGATGTTAAGTTAAAAGGGACGTTAGGTTTTCACTGGATGACTTTGAAAAATTACAAAAAAAAAAAGTATATTTTAAAATTAAATAAAGAATTTTTAAAAGAGCAATGATGCGCTGGACAACGAGGGTGATCGGTCTAGGATACCGGGTCTAGGAAAACCCTGCCCTAGGATAACCTTTTAAAGGAAAACCTGTTTTGGTTAACAAAAAAAATGTAAAATTTTCTCGAATGTACGGTTATCTTAGTGACAAGAGAATATACGGTTTTCATTATTGACCGAGAATATAGGGGGTTATCTTTAGTGACACGAGAATTTTCGGTTTTTCTTTAGGGGCCGAGAATATAGGGATTATCTTTCGTAATTTTAAAAAATATTTGGGTTTATTATTCTTTGCCACGAGAATTTACGGTTTTAAACATGTGAACGGAAGGGCTTCATCTGCGGGGAACGGGGGAAGGGGGGGGGAGTTTTTGCTCTACGAATACCAAACACTCCGTTTTTAAAAGTACTGGGGGGTTATGGATTTTTATTTACTCAAACGGCGCCCCAAGAGTACACGTCAAGTCCCTTTCCAAACTTCCCCAGTGGGAAAGGGGGGTTTGATGGAAATTTTTATGTGCAGAAAAAGGGTTCTCGTACGTTCGTACTTTTTTTAAAGATCTGTTAATTTCACCCTGCCTTAAATGGATATGTTTTTGTACACCCGTTTCCAGCCTTGGGAGCGAACAAGTGTTTTAAAAAAGGTCATCAATGGGGGGCTCTTTGTTTGAATGCTCTCGGGTATGATCCTATCTTTTCCCTGGGGCAGATGTGATAGTGACACGTTGAGATCCTTGAAAGGGGTTACCCTTAGCTTTTAACCATTTACAGGCCCTTTAACATTATTTTTCCCCCTTTTATTGTGTGTTGGGGGTTTGAAAGTATACTCGTCTAGTTATTTTTTCCTCCAGTTTACAAACGGAGTTTTTGGGAAATTTTTGTTTTTTTTTAAAACCAAAATCATATTGTTCTCTGTTACCCTTTGGGAAAAACTTGGTTTATATCTTCTCGGGGGATTTGCCGGGGTCCTAAAGGTTGACGTTTCTCATGCAGACCTAGTATCGCCTCCCAAGGGGGACGATACGGGGGCTATTTTACTCCTGTCTGTTGTCGAGGAGTTAAACGGGATGGGGGCGATTTAAGTTGCCCTTGGGGGACAGAGCCCCTTCACTAGGGCAGTTCTTGTTTTAAACTTTTTTTAAACCTTTACTTTTTTTTGATTGATTTGTAAAAATTTGAAGATCCATCTCCCCTACTTTGCCATTTATCCCTTTAGAAACGCATTTTGTGTGCAAATTTCACCATGTTTCTAAACTTTTCAAGGGTTTTTTGTAAAATCTATGTATACTACATTGTTTTCTGTTTGTTTCCAGTGGGGGGTCAAAATTTTTAAAAAGTGATTTGTTGGGTTTGGGCCTTGTCTATTTTTATCGTTCATTTATATAAATTTTTGTTTTTTTTTTTCGTCCGGGACTTGAAATTGCTCTCAGGGCCCCGGGCCCTTCATGAAAAAGGAAAGTTTAATTATATGAAAATTGTAAAGAGCTAGACATAGGGTTTTTATGCCCCCTCAGTAGGAAAAACCTCCTTTGTTTTTCCGGGTATATAAGGTTCTTTAGCGGGCGGGTCGTTTTATACTACTTGGGTTCCCCTTTCAATTTTCCAAAAACTTTGCTCGAGTCAAAGGGGATTCACAGTTTTTTCACTGAGATACTAAAGGGGATGGTTCCCCCATTACACTGAACTTTAAAAACTATTTTACCTTCTTAGTTTATTTTTTCCTGTAAAAAGGGGTTTGGCTTCTTTTTTCCCAGGTGTAGTCATAGTTTGTTGTTTTTAAACCGTTTGCTGCTGGCCCTCTAGTCTAGTGATAATAAAATAGCTATTTTTTGTGAGTTTTCCCTGAAAAAACCGACCCACTGTGCCTAATAAAACAAAAGGGTTAACACTTGACTCTGTTGGGTATGTCTTTTACGTAATATAGAAACAGTAGGGGACCAAAATATTACCTTAGGGAACCCCAAATGTTTTATCGGCGGAAAGTTTCTGAGTGTTTTTGATGTTTGGGGACAATGTTTCCTGTTCCCCCGGTGGGATTTAAAACCAGTTTACGACCCTAACCCGATAGCTTTTTAGTGTCTTTTTTTTAAAGGTTGCCCCTATCGAAGGTCTTTTGTAAATCGGGGGGGTCACCATACCTATGAGATTCCCCAAAAGATATTTTAATTCTCAGTAGTCCATCAGATTAATTAGGGAGGTGTGGGGCCAGTGTAGAGTTCCTGAAACCTGATTGAAAAACTTGTTTTTGTCATTAAATTTTTTCCTACTTGATAGTACACGCTTTTTCTGAAATTTTTTACTTTACCTGAGTATGCTAACAGGCCTATAGATGCTGACATCGGGGGTGTTTTTTTAAATTCGGTTAACTTGGCTCCATGAAAATCTCCGGGAAGTTATGTTGGGGGTGGACAAAATTTTTTATGGGGGGGTTGACAGTTTTAGAGACCCATGTTTTAGGAATTTGGAAAGGGATGAATCTGTCCCCCGCTTTTGTTAGGATTCCTTACTAGTTCTTTTCGCCGTAGTTAAAATAAAAATGTTTGGGGTGACACATTTTTTTACTTAGTAAGTTTGAACTTTTTTGGAGTTTGTGTTTGGGGGCAATAATAGTAAAAATAGTAGAGAAGAGGTAGAAAGTAGAAGCAGAAATAGGGTAAAGGAGGTAGTCGTTAGTAGAGTAAAGGAGTGGTAGTCGTAGTAAAATTTTGCTCGAGCACCTAGGAGTGTAAGGCCCACGTGGGGAAAGCCCAAAATCCGGGGGATGGGGGAGGAAGCGGGAGGAAAAACATTTAGGCAGAAAAAAAATTTGAGACACTGGCGCTATCTTTCTGACAGACTTAAAGAGCACAAAAAATGTGTTAGACTTGCCGACTACTAATTAATGCTTTTTTTTGTCATCTTACTGGCGGGTCCTCTGCCAAAACTGTCTATCCTACTTCTAGCTTCACAACCTCGTTATGTTGAATCCCTTATAAACAACTTTCCTTGTGTGAATCTTAATCCTGACTTTGTCTTGTAGATGCTTTCCTTTCTCCTCTTTGTCAAATGCTCCAGGACTTCATAACACTCTGTGACTTCTCCCCCTACCACTTTCCTTTCATCTTTACCATATTTCTTCAGTTTTTTAATTTTTTTATGCTTTGTTTGTTCTTTTCCTTCAGTTTCCCCTTGTGGGTCCTTAGCTCTCTTGTCTTACACCTTTTCTTGTCTTACACTTTTATATACTACTACTACTGTACTACTAAAAATTTTACTACACTACTAACTAATCTACGATGGACTCCCACCCCTTTACTATTATTTCTGTTACTCTACTACTATTTACTACTACTACTCCCCTCCCTTCATTCCCCTTTCTATCTCTTGTGGGAACCAAATTACCCCCACTTCTACTTTCACCCCATCATTACCACTTCCATTACTTCTCTTTTTTCCTTGCTTCTCCCATCCCTGTCCTCGTCTATATATATATTGGCTCACGTTCTTCATAAATTTTTCTCTCTGCTTGTGTGGGTTATCTGAATATGTTATATGCCCGGGTCAGCAGTCTATAATGAAGTGTGAGAATAGTAAGTTTAAAAAATACTTCTCGATGAAGAGAATCTTCCTCAAGGAATACCTACTACAGATTTCAAGGTCTTAAAAAGGGAAATTGGATAACGTTACGTTTAGTTTTGGTGTTGTGGTGAGATTTAGAAGTGAAGATCCGCTGGTTGGCGGTTTCACTAGACTTTAAAACGAAGCTTTTAAACTTAGGAACTCTTTCTAGGAAATTTCTTCAACCTGTTTCTTAATTAGCAACAAATCTTACAGGACTCATGCTAGGTAAGTGTTTGTCAAACTCCAACCTCTGCTGAGCAATCACTTCAACTTCTCCACCTGACTCTTCATATCATGATGTGTCCCTATATATACTAATGTACTGCTCAGGAAGATCTGTGTGTGACTTGTGGGCGAAACGTTGTCAATAAAATAACATTATTTTAATAAATTGACTCATGTGGAACTCTTGATATCTTTATTGTAGGAAACGTTATGACACAGTGGCTTATCAGTCCATCAAAGGAGAATCTTGAATGAACAAGAGGTAATGATGTAATCAGAAATCCCTCAACCTTGAGTCAGATATGGTAGTCATAAATCTTGATGATTGATGGAACGACCACATCGGATCATTGAGGGACTGATTCCCTTTAATTTTCTCGTTCTTCAAGATTCTCCTTTGTATGGACTGATGATAAGCACTGTGTGGCGAAACGTTTCCTCAATAAAGTACCAAGAGTTTGAAACATGTGTCTAATTATCAACTGTCGGTCTCTAGAACCATGTAATCTAAGCATTATGTTATGATCTGTGTCAACTTTCCAAATGTACGGTATGTATTCATGTTATTCCGTGGTTATGCTAATAGCTTATGTAACATTAATGTAACATTAATATTACTTTAAAATTAATAGTTTGAACTAAATTATATCTACATAACATGCAAACATTATAACCTTCTACAAGAGAAAATACCAGCATAAGAAGGTAGAAGATTCGGTTGGCAAGTGGATACTGGAGGAAGTTTGTTGAGTCACCAGTCAAGTCTTCTGGAATACTTAACTTACATTTTTGTATTTTATTGTAGGTAAGACACATATGCAACGTAGACAATTTATTCGAAGTTTCGCTAACAGTGCTTTCGTCGATACAGAAAGTGGGCAGGACAGTAGAGATGTAAAGACGATGTAATCAGTCATCACCCTTTAAGTCTTTAGAATTTGAGGGTTGTCAGTCCTCGGCCTGGAGAATTTTGTTCCATAGTCAGGACTATCTGAAGAACAAAGGGGACGGTGCGGGGACTAAATATTTTATGGGAAAGGAGGTGAGGTGTAGTATATAGTATAGTGTAGTAGTAGTGGAGGCCACTGAGAGGGTCATGCCCCTTCAGATCCAACTTCTCACTGAAGTTTGGGTCCAAGGTGTTTTCCCTGTATCAAGATGCCACGTTCAGTGTCTGACAAGATGACTCAAAATGGTATACAATACCGAAGGTTGTAGGTAAGAAAACATATGCAACAGTAGACAATTTATTCCAAAAAGTTTGCCTCCCACAGTAGGTTCTTCAGTCGAATTAGAAAGTAAGGAGGAACAGTTGAGAGTGAAGACGATGTAATCAGTCACCTTTTAAAATCAAAGGGGGGGTTGTCAGCCCCCTAAATTCCCTGTCAAAAACATTAAAACGACGGGGGGAAATTTTTTGTAAAGGAAAGGGGGGGATTGGTTTTTTGTTTTAAGGGAAAAAAAGGTTTTTCGATCCCCCAAATTTTTAAA